>JAQGAZ010000020.1:0-162895 GCA_034692225.1 Polydesmus complanatus
AAACAATAGAGTGAAAGAAGGTAGAGAAAGAGTAGGTCGTTGACCGCTGAAGTGACCATGAAAACCTCTTTCCAATAAAGCATCAGGTTGTTAAAATATGCCCTAAGCTCCACGTTTGTCGGTCGTTAGTGCATTTACGTATTTCCTTTGACATTTCACATATTCTTCTGCATTATTTTCCTTCTCGAAGCCATTCATCCCTTAAAAAGTTTAAAAGATATTTTAATGCCATAATTCGTCACATTTTTTTTTTTATTCTTTTATCCTCTCCCCCACCTTCCCTCCTCTAACAATAATTATCCTTACAAAAAAAAAGTTTCAATTGTAAAAAAAAAAAATCAACAAAAAAACAACTAACACCTCAGAGTCTTAACAAATGGCCAAGACAAACACAATCTTGTACACACCTGTAAAAATGATCCCGAAATGAAAGCGTCACTAAGTAAATGTACACAATCCCGGCGGAAGTATCGACGCACGTACGTTTACACTACGCAAATCCGGTCCCAATTTAGTTCAAAAAAAAAAAAAAAACTTTAGGCACACGTGCATTACGTTACGACAAAGTAAAGCTTTTATATCTATGAAAATTCTTATGTCAATATTTAAAAAAAAAAAAAAATAGAGAGAGAGAGTGAGTGAGTGAGAGAGAGGAATCAATAATAAAGTACATAATACAGTAATAAGAAAGAGTAAAAAGTAGCTGAGTAAGTGTAAAGAAGTAAAGCAGGCCAAAATAGAATACGTTTCAATTTTTTTTTAAATAAAAACCTGAAAAAAAAAAAGAAGAGTAAGAGTAGATAGATCATCTCAAATATCGAAGACGAACTTCGTCGAAATAATAGTATTTTTATTATAATAATAATAATGTGTATGAGAGAGCGAAAAAGGTCATGAACCAATCTAAAACTAAAAGTTGATTCTTTCTAATCCAAAGTAAAGATATTTTTTAATCTTCTTCCTCTCTCTTATTTTTTTTATATTTTATTTTCTTCTTCTTCTTCTTCTGACCGACGTTTGATGTGTGCCGCTCGCTCTACGTTAAGTAAAGCACTTTCACCTGTCAAACACTCATTTTTTCCTCCCCCTATCCATCCATCCCATCATCCCCAGCTAAGCCTCTACAACTCCATTTCAAGTTCATTTTATTTATTTACACGCCTCCCCCCCTTCCCTACCCTCCCCCTCTCCTCATTCACATTTGTCAACAAACAAATTAATATCGATATAACCTAATTTCAATTACGACCGAGCCAGCCAGGAATCGATTTCTCACAAATGAGTTTCTCTCGCTACGAGGAGAGTACATGTAGCCTACAGGTAAATAGTTCAGTCGACATTATTCTTCGTTCCGCGTTGAATTATTACGGACACGACGTTTCCGCTTGAAAAAAAGAATGCCAAAACGAGTACGATATAAATATACTCTTCTCTGGACAGAGATGAATAATATGTGCAGCGAGAGAATGTGAGATATGCAGACTTTATTCTACTTTTATTGTTACGTTTTAGTACATTTCAAAAGAAGAAGAAGAAGAAAAATCATAAATATCAAATTGTATAATAATTCTATTCCGCAATTTGTACTACAAAAATATGCGGCTACCAGTTTTTTTTTATCAACTTAATTTCCATAATGTCAGCGTTGTGGAACAAATGAACGAGTCACAAAAACAAAACGTTTATAGATACAGCATCAAACTTTATCCAGGTTATCAAACTTTTTTCTGGTTTAAGGTAAACAATTATTTGGTTACCTATTTGGGTTCTAAATAAAAGGCTTTATCCTGAATCTCAAGTTTTTAGTTTCACTCTCAAACTCTAATTTAATTTAAAAAAACTCTATTTCAAATCCAGATTCAGTTTAACTCCCAAGTTTTAGTTTGAGCGCTAAATACAATATTATTTTCAATTTCACGTAGTTCCTAAATTAGATTCTATTGTAATTCCAAAACGTAGATTTAATTCTTAACTAAATAAAAGAAGAAAAATAAATGTCCAAGAAGGCTAAGTTCGTTTTTTCTAGAAAACCCCCCAAAACTAAGAAGTAGATGCAACAGACCGCAGACCACAAACATGCCAAAGGTAAACTCGTCTCAAAAAGAGCAAAATTTCGTTGGAAAGATTAATTCCGCATAAAACGGAGACAAAAATAAATCCTCCAAACCGCAAAATATAGTTGCTATAAAATACTTAACCGGACAAAATGTAAACGAGACCTAAAGAGAAGAGAGAGAGAGAAATTTGGGGAATTGAAGTCAAAGCGAAGAAGGTCGGTCGACGTCTCCGAAGACCAAGTCAGTCTCATTTGATGCAAAAATGGTCGTGGAGGAAAAAGACCGAGAGAAGCAGCCAAGTCGGAAGCAGCAGCTCGCATGAATAATAGGCTCCATATCGAGTGAGGACAATGCGAAGGCTAAACAAAGTGATAGAATAAGAAAGTGGGATGGTGTTTGAAGGTTAGTGAAGAGGGGGGGGGGTTAAGAGATGTAAATCAAAAAGTTTTGGATGAAGAAAAAAAAATCATTGTCAGCTTTCAAAATCTAAAACGATTTTCATCTCTTTGTCAAGTTGAACAACAAGAGAAAAACAAAAAAATAAAAAAAAAAAATTCCAAAAAGAATAGGATGATGGGAATCTGTAGCATTGTGTACCGCTAAATACGATAACGTTTAATTAGCGTTTTATCAGTTGGGGGAAAGAGAAAAAAAAAACGCTTTTCAAACAACTGATACTTAATTACAACTGAATAATTCGGGTTTCAACAACACTCACGCTGCTCAATACTTCATTAAAAATAAATCATCAGTTCATTATCAACAAATAGCGAGATTAACTTCCAACAATACGGTTAACAAATCGTGGAAAAAGATAAAAAAAAACACAACCCTCCTACCACTCATTAGAACAACCCCAATAAATCCCCCTAAATAAACCAGCCCCAGCATTTAACCATAAATTCCAGTTAAAACTCTAACTAGTAAACACGAAAATCGTTCTTTAAAAGCAAAAATCCTTTTTTTTTTTTTTAAATTAGTAATGTTAATTTCCTCCAATCACGCCGATGAACCCCAAGTACGTCTACATTTTGTGCGAGCATTATCAATCTATGGAGATGAGCGGTATTTAAAAACTCATTATTTCATCACGCTATTAATTTAATGAACGAATAGAAAATAAATTAACTGTCATCTATTCTAGCGCTAAATAAGACTCAAAAGCCGTACCTAACAACGTGCGGGATTTCTCGAATCGTCTCTGAAACCGCAATTAAGATCATCTTTAATTAATTATTAAAAAGCGTGATCGATCTTTAGAAGTTCCGGCTATCGATAGTCCTCGGTTGAGAGGGTTGGAAGAGAGGTAAAAGAGTTCTTGGAAAGAATTGACATAATTAAGCCAGTGATAGATATTCGTGCCGTTTGCGGCTGAGGATACTCGTGAATACATCATTTTGCGCGAACGTATTTGATAGCGCGGGGGTACAAATTTATCATCCCGGCCACGTCACTTACGTAAAAGCAATTTAAAATACAATCAAGCCGATGTCGGGGCGACACGTCGTGCTTTTCCAAAGAAGCCCAAAATTAAATACATGACAATGTGCTCGCCTATTTGGCAACAATTGAGAAGCCGAGTGTGTGTGTGTGTGTAGTGGATACGTGTGTGCGCAAATAAAAAGCTTTCTATCAAACGTCAAAATGACAAATGAAAATATCGCGTGCGTACCAAAACTTGATTTCATTTCGTTAAAAGAATCGAGTTTTTAGATTTAGTAGCCAAGTATTTTACCTCCCCCCTCCCGGAATCACTTCTCATTCCCCGTCTTATCAGGCACCTACTACTACTCGTACTATTGCTTTTACTACCTAAAATCCCAACTCTTAGCGTGCTTCTTCCTACGTGTAAACATAACGCCAGATTCCCGCAGTTTCTAATTTCGTTAACTATTTTCAAATCTTTAATTTCCACTTGCCCGCAATATTTACGCAATCAACACCACGATATAATAAATGCAAGCTTTTAGTTCGAATAATACTCTTATCAAATTTAATTTAAAATTCTGAAGTATTTTGAATGCCAAAACAGAGATGCACCTCCATTATCGGAACCCCGAGTATCCAAATTCCGAACTAAAATTCTACGTTGAAATTCTACAATATGCTTTCATTTTACTGTATAATAATTAGCACAAACAACAATAATTTTGTTGGTACTGATGAAACAATTTTTGAAATTAAAATTCTTGATCTAAAAATTTTTCAATAGTCGTTTCATCTCTATTAATTCCTAAAAACAAACAAACAAAAAATTGTTACCATATTTTCGTCGTAAATTATACGAAAATCCAAAATATTTCCAAACAATGTTCAAATTAAGAGATTCCAAATGCAGTATAAAATCAAAGAAAGAAGTTTCTTATTTGATTTCGCGTGGTGAAAGCGGCGGATGTTGCCATCGTTCTCTCATTAGTACAGTAAATCTAAATTGAGGTCAAGATGTCAAAGTCACTACTCGTCTCATAAAACTCCAATTAATAAGATGAACAGTTGAAATCATGGGCATTTTCCAAAATAATATTAAAAAAAGTATATATAAATAAAATTTAGGTACGAAGCAAAAACATATTGCAAAATTCTTCAATGTTTCCTCTTCATTTTCATAACAATATTTCAAAACAAGAACTCTTTATGTGAAAAAATGCGAACTCTTAAAAAAAACACAATAGTACATAAAATAGAAAGTGTAGCTGGGTAATTGAGTCAAACAGGTCAAGCGATCAGTAAAAACGGTATTGCACGATATATAAAAAAAAAAAATGAAAACGTTTTTGAGGTCCTTTCTTCTCACCACCATACATCTCATAACCCTTTGTTTCTTTTAAAAAAATAATAAAAAAAAAAAGTAGCTAAAACAGTGAAATTTTTAATTACCCCGAAGATTATTATTATGACTCGAGCTTACGTAAAACAAAAATAAAATAAAAAGAGCGAGCGAAATGAATTACTCACTCTATCTCTCTATCTCCAAAACGCAAAGCTGTTGTATAGCTGCACCATTATAATAATAAACAGACAATAAAACACGGTGTTCTTTTATGCGCCAACATAAGAATAAAAACGGGTAATTAAAACAGGTTAAAGGTCGTAAAAAGTTTTCAACTTGAAAATTAAATTCACTCTTTATTTATTATTTTTTTTTTTTAAAGCACACCGGCTTCTCTCTTCAATAATAATCTCAAGCGTGCACATTACACATTGTGTATGGTACGGGAACCATTTAAAAATGATCGTAACAAAACTGGCAGCAGAGAGATGTAGAAAGAATGAGAGTGAGCGAGTCACAATTGAAAATTACGGTAGCCATTTAACAATATAAACCAATTCACGGCACACAACATACGCACTAAAAAACCATAAAACCCGGCCTTGTTTTTTTTTATTTAGAGATATTCTATGCACGGCTGTTGTTTCTCTCATTCCTTCTCTCACTCTTTTTGTATACAGTACTATATCCGCGAAGGTTTTTTTTTTTCTGTGTTATAGTCTACGTGTTTTCGTGAGTAATAGGTACTGGAGTGATATAAAATGTGGGTGGAGGACGGGTCGTCCGATGTACTGTATATGGCCATCGGTATTGTTACCATCGTTGTTTACAGTGAGAAAGATGGTTGGCACACACCACCGTCTCTTTTTCAGTCGCGGCGAATTAAATTATTCTTACCTTAAATAATATTTAGACAACGTAAAGTCAAGATTTATTTTTTTTTTATAAAAATAAGTATTGAGAAAATAATAAATAAAAAAAAAATTCAATTACGGGTCGGCAAAGTTGTTGTTGTTCCATCATCATAAAAAGAAAAAGCGATTTCCTAAACCTTAAACCGACGTCGAAGAAGAAAATAACAACCGACAGAATAATACGAAATTCTATTCTGAGACTTTATGTCCATTGAAAAGGCGCGCAAATAGGATTATTTCCTTTTAAAATATTACAACTTCCTAATCTCTTATCAAAAGTCACGTGATGCTTAATGCCACACAAATTAATCTCCGGCAGTCAAATATAATATTTTTTTAAAAAATATATTATATATTATAATAAATTCCGATCAAACAGAATTAAAATAAAAAATCGTTTGATTCGACGTGTATTTAATCTTTTATTTTATTTAATTTTTTTTAGAACCTTAATGGCTTTTCAATCGTAGAATTTATGCGTTATCTTAAATAATACTCTCAAAAATGTTAAAATTTCCCATTTCCTACCCGGTAATACATTAAAGTTTAAACTTATTAAACTCACATTTAAGTTAAATTTTCCAATAATTAATTTAAAGCGAATAATTATTTTAATTTAACGCTCAACAATATTCTGCAATGGAAAAGGAAAAAAAAAAGCACACAAAAATATTTATTTAATAAGACAAATATTAATTATTAAAATCTGCGTAGAGGATCGAAATAATAACATAGGGTAACGTTATCAAACATCGATAATTATGAAATATTAAGCGAAATAATTGGAAATCTACTTCCACGTGGAGACCAAAGAAAATCAAATACCAACACCCAAGTAATCGGTGCACAATTTCTTATAAAACAAGAAACAAATTAAAATCTTTTTTTTTTTTTGTATTTAAGAAATTAAGCACGGTTTGGGTAAAACGCAGTTAAATGCATTATGTGCGTGAAAATAGCGATCATATTGCGGCTTATAAATAAATGTCGGATCACCCAAGGGCTCGACTTGTTCGATAACAGAATTTCAAATCCCCCAAACACAATGTCGGAAATAAAATAGAAGAAAGCAAAAAAAATAGTCAAAACTCGTTTTTCCGATTAACAGCCGTCTACTTTTCGGTTGTGAGAGAAAAGACGTGAAAACCACTTCCTAACAACTACGGTATCTGTTTATAATGAATAGCATTTTCATTTGATTTCAATGGTGTGTTTTTTTTTACCACCCTCTCACCCACTTGTTTTTATTTGCATCTGAATATTGAATGGGGGGAACTTTGAGTAACAAATTGATTTAATAGCGAGCATGTGAAATGAGGAAACTGCATCGCAATTAGACTTGTCTCTCCTTATCTCCAACTTTTTTTTTTTTTATTATTATTTACAAAAAAAAAAAAGTTATTTTGGGAGGAGAACCGCAATCACGCTTTAAACCGACCAAATTAATTGCGAATTAAACAATTTTTACTTTGATTAACAAGTTTCGAGAACATTTTCACCTAAATAATTATCCCACAAATTAATAAATAAAAAAAGACGTTATTTAATTATATTAAGTAGAACATTTATTAATTAAGCGAATAATTGAAATAGCCACCTTCCATTAATAATAATAAAAAAAATAAATACTGTAAATACAATTATTATAGTATAGAGATTTAATAAATGTAGATTATATGCAAATTATTAAATATTTCGCGCATAAAAGAAATCATAATTTAAAAATGCCTATTCTCAAAAACGGTTTTTTACAAACTGAAACCACCAAATATTTTTTTATTTATAAATTATTTAGTAATTTGAGAAATGCAACATGAATAATATTTTTTTTACGTTAATTATAATTTTCAGTATTTTATAATAGGTTACGGTACCAATAATAATTCTAAGAAAATAATAATAGTAAAAAAAAAAAATAATAATAATAATAATAAATTTATTTCTGAATAATAACAGAGGAAAATAAAAACTGTTTATCTCGTTACTAGCTCAAATTTGTCAATTAGAAACGCGCATTCATTGATTAACAAAATATCAAAATTTTCTGCGTTTTCAACCACTTGACATCAATAATTTTCGAACTCAATTCTCCACAATTCCAATCAATACTGTATCCTCATTGACGCTTATTAGAGACTTGAACGCATCATCAACACATGTAAAGATGAAAAGATGTCAAAAATCGATCTCGGTCATTTGTGATCAATTTATGTTAATACGAGCCATTTTTCTAACCGCATCCAACTTTTCCAATGAAACCCAATCTTTCCCCTCACTTTTCTTATTAGCGAGTCGATCGCTGGCATTGTGAGTGCTGGTGATAAAGGTGATCTCTCGCCCCGACGTACGTCACTCAATCACCCGTCTGTCCTCCCTCACTCCCCGCGTTAAACGAGTGCCAAAAAGCTCAGCTACAAATGTATGCCAATTGCAGACACGACAAACCGTTTTCGCGCTTTTCTTTCATTCTTCTGCGTTTTGTGGACACAATTAGCGACTCTTCGAAACACAATTCGCACGATCTATTTTCCTCATTTTTTTAAAACATTTTTTTCTCTCTCTCCCCTACCCCCCCCCTCTCTTTATCGACTTTTCATTTTTAAACACTAAGAAAATTAATCGAAGAATAATCAGAAAATGTGTGAATTGTGTTCTTTTAACTTGATCGACTTAAATCGTGCATTATTATCTCACTTTTTTTTCCGCTCTCCTTTCTTTTTTTTTATTCTTCGCTAATCACAATTGACTGATGAAAAACTCGATCACTTTAACAAAAAAAAAAAATTTTAACTAACAATAAAATTGATAAAAAGAGCGACATTCTTGGAGTACGGGCAAGGACACGCAACGCTTAGCATAACCCCTATCACCTCGATGGAGGAGGGAAAGACCAAAAAAATATATATATTATCTAAAACACAATACCCAACATTTCTAAACAGTAAACTTCACGGATGACAACGTAACAGACGTTTTTACTAATTACACAAATCACGAGTCAGGTGATTAATTTCAAAACGATAAATATATTTTTTTAAGTAATATGCTCGCTACAACGAGTGCGATACCTCAAAAGCTCTAAAATCAGACGGAGTACAAATTAAAAGTTTGAATTTACCGTTGTGATATTAACAATAACCGCTTTTAATGGCAGTAAGCAAACAATAGAAGAAGAAGAAGAAAAAAAAAAAGAGCTATAAAACTTTTTTGTTTTAAAAAATTCAAAAATTATATAAAAGGAAAAAAAATAAATGTCGTGCATTAATTTTTTTTATCTACGAAAAAAATTTGCTTTTTTTTTTTATTGCCAAGTACGAGATTACAAAACAGTGGTATTTCTATAGTTTATTGTTCACTTTAAAATTTTTATTTCTAGATATGACTTTATGCGCGTGCAAAGTCATTAAAAATGAAAAACATTAAACAAAAAAATAAATCAAGCAACACGCTAAGAATGCTTTTTAAACCATTTCTCTATGACGCAATTATTATGCGCAGAATCTACAAAGTGCGTTCCTCAACGCGCACACATCTTCATCTAAGCGTAATAATAATACAGTAATAACAAAACCAAAAAAAAAAAAAAAAGTGGTCTTGTCTATTATGTGACATACAACAAGAGAGAGCCATTTGGATTAGCTCAGTCCCCTCTCCCTCCCCGCTTGTCAAGTGGGCATCTAACGCAGAGAGAGACCCCATTTCCATTGTAGCCCGATGAATAGCGTCCAATGTCGTGACACTCTCTACCGATTCAAACGCCATATTTATTTAACCTCTCGTCACATTTTTTTTATTACAATATCGTACAGGTAGATCGTGAAGTCGAGGGAGAGAGAGAGAGTGGTAAGATGAGAATAATAGAGAGGGAGGGGAGTGTTGGAGCGTGTCTAGAGAACCCCAGCTATTAACTGTCGCTCGATACACACGTACGGTACACGAACTACAACTTCCACGGAACACAAAATGCACGTAATAACAGCGTATGATTTGATTAAAAGCGATAAAAACATTTATCCCTCTCTCTCCCTCCCTCCTCCCTTGCACGTATGGGAAAAAGTCTATCAAATTGGAATTTAATGCAAATAGGAGAGACTGAAGATCACGTGACAGGAGAGCATCAACGCTCTTTTTCATTTTCATCGAGCTTTCTTTTGATATAGAAAAGCTATCAACCGCCATTCGTTTGATGATCGACAAATAAAATTACAAAATCCACAAACCCTTCCTCCTCCTCCTCCTTCCCCTACGTCTCTGGCAGCCTCCAATCCATGACAAAATTACGCTCCCCGGTGGTTTCAGCTAAGTTTATTTACATATTTAAACCACTCGAACGACATTGATTTCGTTGCTTGACGACTTGTACAGTAATATAGATCTTCGAAACAACGATTTGCTCAATGCTAATGAAGCTATTATTAATAATAATAAGAATACAACTTCCGCGTATGATTGACGGTAGAATGATTTATGTTGAAAACCCTGAACCTGTGTACTACCCCATTAACAATACTTTACATATACTTAACATTTTAAGTAAGCACTTTCTACCGCATTACATTCTCGTTCTATTTTAAACGTAAGATTTTAAAATACAAACTCCGCTTTTATTACATTATTATCAAGGACAAAAATTATTATTAAAAGAAAGCTATGTCGATTTCGATCTTGAAAATGGCAATAATATAAATCATAAATTATTATTAACTATTTAATAAATTTCTTGTTTATTTATTTTTTTTGCTCGCATAGTTCCGGCTACTACAGAAAAATCTTAAAATTATCTGTTTTGCATATTTTATCTATATGTAAAACTTTAAAATGCACGACCACATAATTTTCAAGTAATAAAACGAGCTGTAATATTATATGCTACTTAGAGAAAGAGAAAACATTAGCATACCGGCACCTGCTAATACTGTATACCCAAAACTAAAACCATTTAATTTAATTTTTTTTTTTCACAAAATAATAATAAAAAAAGAAATTATTTGTAAAGTGAATTTTGTCATATTTATTATTTCGTTATACGGTAATTTCGTCATATCGAGAATTCCATTTCTTTAATAACATCGCTCTTTGATGTCATTGTGCACGTAGCCTACCTAACTCAAAAAATAAATATACCGGTACTGAAATAATATTACGTAAATCTAATTACTCATAATAAAATATTATACTAACGCTAACAAATTGTGCGTAATAAACTAAACATAAATTAAATCGGGTCAAACAAAAAACCCCATTTACTGTATTTTCTTCAGCTTCAAAAAAAAAATTAACTTACAATTTATAAATTCGTACACTATAATAATGTGCATAGGTGAAATTTTCCGCATTACCTCTCTAATAAGACTCAACGAACCCTGATGAGCAGCCTATTTACCCCCCAAAAAATAATTGTTTTCCCTACGTTATGTAAATAGGACATACGCAAAATTATATTATTATTATAATGTACGTCGTCAAAATCGTTTTCCAAATCCAATTTTTTTTTCTGCTTCTTCTTTCGATTTATTACATCTTCCGAAGTCTGCGAGGTTAATTTTGCAGTATATTTTAATCGTTGCCACGCCGGAAGGAATCTTAATTGCTCGATCACGGTGACAACGCAACAACCTATTTTCTTAAGGAAGCCTCTCCGTAATGAATGAGAGAGAAATGCTTCCCCTCCGTCTTCTTAAACCGTGTACTTTACCTCTCATCACAGGTAAAATAAAAAAAAATCTCCCCTCACGCCCGGGGATAATGAGTGGAACTTATCAACGTTGTTGATACACATTCGATGACAACGATATAGTTCAACTCCTCTCTGTTTACTCATATTTTTTTTTACAACACGCGTTTCGTTACGCAAACTATCTACCTAATAAAAATTTATTAAAGCCAGTTACCTCTTTTTTTTTTATTAAAAAAAAAGTTGATATATTTTAACGAAAGAATTTTTTATAAAAAACAAAAAAAAAAACTTAAAATTACAAAAAATAAAATGTCAAAAAATAAAAAATTTCACGCACTCGCGTTCATTATAAAAGTAAACAAAAAAAAAAAATTTCAATTTAAAAATTAACTTTTTTAAAAAAAATATTAAAGAATAAATAAGATGAGGGAGTAAAAATAAAAACTAAAAGTATAGACGCAAACTCAAATTCATTCAGTGTTAAATTGTGTAAACAGAGCATGGTAGGACATGTTTAATCTTCACCCGAAATCTCTTTTGTCTCTTTAAACAATTAACCAATAATTAATTCACATTTTGTTAGAGGTGGCAGAGAGAAGAAGCAGCTCAAGTGTTCCGTGCGGTTGACAGTAGGAAAAAAAAGACGCTCGCTGATGCTTCGTAATGTGATCAATTTCGCAATTAATACCGCCTCCATTTTAATTACCTCGGCGTGGGGGTAAATAAAAAAGCAAAGAGGAGACAATGCCTCTCATCCCCCCCCGCACTATCCACCTCTACCCCACCCCGCGCATTCCCCGCGTCTACCGCTCGGCTTTACAACACGTGCTGGAAATTAATCGCCTTACATTAATTAAATTTTTAATATTAACGAAACAATAACTCTTATCTCGCGTAAACAATGATGCTCCTTTTTTTTTCTTTACTTGGGAGGTTTACTATTAAATCATGTCTTAGCCATAGAAGAAAAAAATTATGATGTTGATTAAACTTAGCGCTATTTATTTTACATTTTTTTTTGAAAAAATAAATTTTTAATGCGCTAAGTTTCCCAATTTAGCTTTTATAGCCAGCGACATAAAAATATACAGCTGACTCTTAAGATCTAAAATAATAATTGCTTTCCATTCTTTTTCTAAGAATTAATGCTTTATACAATAATAATAATAAAAAAATATATATATATATACCTATTAAACTACCGGTAATTAAATATAAAAAAACCATATACATGTACCGGTAATTTTTTTTAAAAAAAATATTAAACTATTATAATTACATAACTAGAAAAATAAGACAAAATTTCGACTAAAAAAAATTAAAAAAATTATTAAAAAAAAAATTATGTTAAACAGAATCTATAACAAAATAAACTTAAAAAAAAAAAATTGTTAAATTGCGAATAAATGTTTTAGAACATAGAATCTAAAAAAAAAAAAAAAAAATACAAAAAACATGTTGTAGGAAAAAGATAATCTCAGACATATATTTTTTTTTTCTCCAACTATTAAATCGGTCATTAATTACGATTACCCGCGCAAATGTTTCGTTAAATAATTCACCTGGAGTTGATGTAGTTGGTTGATGCAGAAAGAATCTAATTATCATTTTTCGCCACATAAAACAAGAGTGGCATTGTCAGAAATAATAGTCAAAAAATTGGTGAAGAGAGAGAGACAGAGAGAACCCCTCCTCCCCGATCATTTTTCCTACTCAAACATGAAATCGGAATGCGTGTGAATAATGCTGAGGTGGCATTGGGTTAGTGCTAAGTACTCGCAATGACCTAAATCATTTTTCTCTAATGTCATCCGTAATAACGCGTGGAAGAGTAGGTGGTATGGTGAAAAAAACCAAAAATGATAGAATTAAAGATTTATTTTTAGGTAAAGCTCGCTTGATATACGTTAATCACCTTTGTGTGTACATACACACGTCGACGTAGAAAGCAAATCGAGATTTCATTGTCAAACAGCGAACACGCAGCCGTAACTTAATTTGACAGCCATGGAATTCGAAATTATAGTCCCCTTCGTTTCCAAACCCGGTCCTTCAGCTTTTTTTTTTTTTATTTCATCTCGAGACCGTCTCCTGCGTTTTTTCATCGGACCGAGAGACGGGAATGAGTAAACAAGAGTTCGATGATGAAGTGGCGACCCTTCCACTATGAAAAGAACCAACAAATAATCTCGATTTCTTTCTTATTTTTTTTTTTAAATACATTCACTGTACTTATTCTTTACTTGAAAAAGTAGTTAAAAAAAGAAAGATGAAGTAGCGAGTTGAAAAGTACTTGCTCGCGCTATCAGACACACGTGCGAAATGTGTAAGACCAGCTTCGATAGAATTATGGCAATAAGTGGCAGCTAATTTGAAATTTAAGTTGAGGGTGAAAAGAAAAAAATTTAAATAAAAATAATTGCTCAAAAATAATTCATAAATTTTTTTTTTAAATTATTATTAATGGTAATTAAAAATTTTATTGAAACAATTTTTGTAATAATTAAAGACCTGGATTATTAAATAATGATTTTAATTGTCGCAAACTAAAATGTTGTTAATTTTTTTTTTCGTAGTTTATGATCCGAGCCAAACATATTTTTCTTTATTTTTTTGTAAAGTTTTTTAATATTAAAAAAAAAAATAAATAAATAAAATAAACACTTTTTAATCAAAAGTTAAATCCAAAGTAACGACTTCATTTATTTTAATTATAAATTGAATCAATTTTGCATTTGCTTTTTATTTATTTATTTTTTGTTAGAAAACCACTTTTAATTAAAAGCATTAAATGTTGCTACTTCTTAAAGCAATACCGGTTGTATGGATTTAATATAATTAACTTGTCATTTAAATGCCATTTCGCATCCCTTCATTTTCGACCGTAATTAATTTTGAATCCTGTTCTTTAAAGATGCAAAGCCCCAAACCTTTAAAATAATTACCTATTTACCAAAAAAAAAAAAAAAAAAAAATTTTTTTTTTGCAATAAAAAAATGATTAAAAAAAGTTCATAAAATAAATACATTATTTACTTAAAAAGCAAAAAAAAAAAAAAATGTTTTCTTATCAAAATAATGTTAAGTCATATTCTAAAAATACACTCATATTTCAACATAGATAAAGCTTTATCTTTTTTTAAAAAAACAAAAAACAAAAAGAAACCATTTAGCCCACGTTTTATTTGCAGTCATATAGCAAACTCAAAAAAGAAATTAATAATTCCATCATTTTTAAAACAACTATTAAATACTTCCATTTACGTTAATTCCTTTTTTTAAAAGCTACATTTGTTTTTCCATAAATAAAAAAAAAAACATACAAACAGATTAAATAAATTTAATCTCCCGGTTCTTCACTAACCAAAAATAAATATAAAAGTAGTTTCAGATAAAAAATAAAATAAAATGTTTATCAAACAAAAAAAGTAAATGTACATTACATCGGCGAATATCAAGATGTCAAACGAAACGATATATTTCAAACTTTAGCCTGTATAAATAATTTCTAAAAAAAAGTAAAAAAAAAAAAAAAAACAACTTCGGTTTAGCCTCAAAAAAGCGACTTAAGAATCTCGAAAAGCAGGAAATATGTCGAAATATTTCACGATATACAAACATGCGACCATATATCAAAAAATGTTATTGTTTGGAATAATTTCAATTCGGCGAAAGAGAACATCTTCAAAATCAACTTCCTATTTACAAATACAGAGTGCAACTAAAATTAACTCTATTAAAAAAAAAATACTCTTCCAGCAAAAAATAAGACAAATTATAAATTCGCAGACAAAAATTGAAAACAATTTTTTTTCTCTCTTAGCATAGGTAATCGAGAAACAGGATTGGTAACTCGGTTTTATAGCGCTTTCCAAAATTAAAACGACCACAAATTTAATGGGCTTATCAGTGAGAGTCGCGTCTTCACACAACGCAGACTTTTCTTAATAATTTATGCAGACCAGTTAGCACGAATATCAATCACCAATGCCATCACCCACCCCATCTCCCTCCTAATCACACACACACACACACTCAATGGTCGGCTGGTAATGCATTCTTTTATCCGAAAAATGAATCCGAGCGACAACGCAAACAAAAGTAAATGAATAACAACAACAATCTTTCTCTCGCTCACCCAAAGTCATTCCGAATGCGATTAATTCCTCACATAACTCAAGAATCAGATTTCAAAGTCATCCAAAACTAGTTTCTTAATCGTTTCGTCTTAAAATGAATTAAAACCATCAGCTGCAATCGATATTCTCTTTCTTTTACCTTTGGCGCTGCTCTTCGACATTTTTCACAGCGCTATAATAACATTCGTCGTTTATCTCTATACGAGCTCGATTTTATTAGGAAGAAGAGTCGTTAACAAACTTTATAGCGAACATCATGGAGAGCGGAGAAGATAAAAGACATATGGTTCGCCATACTTATTTTATTCCCAAACATCAGAATAAAAGTTCGACCAAAATTAGCCAAATGCTCAATTTGCTTCATTAAACGCCCCTATTGCTGACAAAAAAACAACTTTTTCCTACAAACTATTTTCGGCAATTCTACATTTTAAAAAAATTATCATAAAAGAAACAAATTTGATTCTGCTAATAACCCAAAAATGTTGTGTTCGCGGTACCTGTTAAGCGGACATTTCGATCGTGAGTGGATCTAAAAAAAAAAAAAAAATTATTGTTGGTCTATTCGAGTGAATTAGTGTACATTTGAGTGTCCATGTCGTTTTATTAATGCAGGAATTTTTTTAGTTTGTTTCTCAAGAGGAAGTATTATGATGGATGACCCTTGTTGATGAATATGTAGCTTAGTACATGCGAGCACGTAATTCGCTTACGGAAGGGTAGGAGAGAAAAAAAAATAAAAGCCTTGCCTATATCCCAAAAAAGTGTTGAGCTCACGTTTTACCTGGCTCAGGATATCTTATACGACAAAACAAAAAAAAAAGTAAAAAGTTCTACTTAAGGTCAAAACGACTTTTTCCCATAATGTCTTTCCATCGGAGCCATTTACATGCACAACACGCGCTGAATTCAACTTGTCCACTTTTATTACAACCACCCTTCTAATAATAATACCTCCCTCCCTCCTCCGACCGAAAATCTACTTTTTCTTCTTCTTCTTCACTTTATATAAATACATTAATTTTATGATGGTCAAAAAGAAGGGAGAAAAAAAAACTAGTTTCGTTTCAATCTGTATCTCCTCCAGTCTGTAACAGCGCCGGCTAATAAGTGAAACACGTAACACAATGACGCATTCTCTCAATTGAGCGAATGTAATTCAAATTTAAGTATATAAAAACAACTTTTTTTTCTCGCAAATAATTTAAAGAAGAAAAATAAAGGAAAAAAAAAAAAAAAAGTAAAACTTTTTTTTCCCCCAATCCAATTTTCGTTATTTTCTTTGTCAACCTCGTCGTTCGCTCTTTTCAACCAGCAATGCGGAATTACCACATTAAAATTTATCAGTCTTTTTCTTCTTCGGCTTATTTTTTTTATTTTCATTTACCCCCTTCACCTCCGACATTCGAAACACCTTCGTCTAACCTGTAACCCCTTCGTTTCCCCCTTTGAGAAGATGAAGAAGAAAGCAAAATCGGTTGGTTCTCAGTCTGCCGAAAGTGGATGAGACGCATTTGCCTCCCTATCTATCATTGCCCACCCTCTTCCAAACTTTATTTGTTTGCTGCTCAAATTCTTAACACGATGTTCAAATCTATTTTTATATATATAAAAAAAAATCCCCCTGTCAAATAAAATAATAATAAAAAATAAAAAAAAAACGAGAAGTTACGGCTATTAATCAAAATAGATTAATAGCTAAATCGTCGATTAAACTTTTGCTCCAAATAATCAGCTTAATACAAGTCATGTTTCGCTAACAAACTCCATCAAATCGGCGTTTCAATAAAAAAGAAATAAAAAAAAAAGCACAAACAACAAACATCGCCAAAACCCTGAGCACGGTGTGTAATGTAAACTATAAACGAGCATTTTATTATTATAACATTTTTTTGTTGTTGGTTGTGGCGAGCGAGATAAATGGCGTTTAAACCCACATTAACACAATAACAAAATACAAACACATTTCTATCTCAGATATTTGTTTTTTCCTCGCAAATAAATAAATAAAAGAAATAAAAAAAACAAAAAACAAGAGAGAGAGAGAACCTGAGCAATTGTAATTGACTGGCGCCGATCATGACGCATGGATTAATAAATTGCACGCAAACACACGTCACGTCTGCGCATCGATCTCAGCTCCGAACGGAAATTAAAACGTCTGCTCAACTTTAAATATTTATAATTTCCATCGCCAACAAATACAATTTTTTTTTTTTTTTTTTAAAAAAATAAATTACCAAAGTCCAATTAAAAGTGAAGCTCTGTATTTCATTTCAACACGCAAAAATAATATTCAAAATTCAAAGCGCGTTCTCTCTCTCTCTCTCCTTTCCTTTCCTTATCGTTCGCTAGCATCTCGTTTGAATTAAACATAACATTTAATAAATTAGCGTCTACGGTAACTACATCAAACGCAAACCCCCAAAAAGATTTCAACAACAACAATTTTTTCCCTCTCTCCATTCCACAAATGATAACTATTAAAATCTAAAATTTTTCCTTTCGTGTATCTTTTTTCGTACACTTCCGCTTCATCGCATTCATTCAAAAATGTAATTGAATAAAAAAAAAGTTCTTAGCGTACGTTCGTAACTGAGATATGGAACCGAGTACATGTAGATCGCCTTCGTTTGAGGTGAGGAGATTGACATCTGCCCAACCCCAACAAGTCCCAGCCCCCCATTCGCCGCAAATAACGATTCAATCTCACCCTGCTTCGCCGCCCACTTTGTTAACAGATAGGGATCAAAGAATTATTGGAACTTGCACTTCCTAAAGGAGGAACCACACGTTCACGAAGTAAAATAACAGATTACTCGAATTAAACGCGTTAAAAAAATATCCAAAATATTTAATCAGTTGCGGTGTTAACGCGGCTTTTAATGCGTTTTCTTCATCAGCGCAATCTTTTAGTTTAAAAAATATTAAAAAAAAAAAAATAATAATAACTATTTTGATAATACTTTTGAGTCCAGTTTTTCGAAAATTATAAAATCGATGACTAATGTGATTAGTATTTTTTATCATTGATTTCTGTCTCTAAACCGAGAGAATCTTTTCACGAATTATTATGAAAGTAATAACAGTGTCTGCTTACCAACTACACGCACTATCTTCAATCTCGTTTCCTTCGGTCTATTAAAAAAAAAAAAAAAGAAAAAAATTAGTATACATGTACTGTATATAATAATAAAAAAAAGATTAAACAAGCATATTAAAACGAGTTCAAACAGATAATTGCATAAATTGTAAACACAAAACATAAGTACAAATCTTTCGAAATTATAAGCTTCAGACACATTCCGAGCTTAATTTCTTTTCTTGTCTCACTCCCTTTTTATTTTCACATAAATAATTTGTATTTCACCGCATAACTGTAGTAGGAAATAATGCTAACTCTTTTTTCAATATTTCTTTATAAAAAAAATAAATGCGTTAACTTTGCCGCTGATAATACATCAATCGAACAAATAGGCCTAATTAAAAACAATACAGTTCATCCGTGTTGAATCATTTATGCTAATTTAATTACCAAAAATTTAAATTTACTAACCGACTTAATTCTTATTTTCTAACTAAGCGAATACTGTGCAAATAAAAATGGCGCCTACGTCTTTTCCTCTGACAATTAAAATTCGCCGTCATACAAGCGTAAATGAACATTTTAAATAAAAAAATAATAAAAAATTTTCCGCCGGAGACAACAAAATCTCCTCCGACGAATTCAGGTTCCGAGACGCCAAGAAAGAAATCGGCCGGGAAACTCAAACAACCTTTAACAATAAACCCAAGCGCCACCGAGTCGAAATCCGATTACAAACAAGTTCACCTTTTTCAATTCTCGCTTTTCAAAATTGATTAACTAATTAAAACGTCTATTTAAGCCGAGTTTTGGTTCGCGCACATTCAAAAAGGCACCCAACCAGCCTACCCTCACTTCCACCACCACCACCACCACCCACAAACAATCTCAACACCGAACCTCCAATTAGAAACAATAATAATTTGTAAAATAAAAGCATCGTGCTCGAGTGAATCGAAAAATCCGGCGACGAACAAGTCGAAATGAATGTAATAAAAAAAAAAAAGCTCCACCACGCTCATTTTCCAAAACACTCAACCGTACGTCATCTCTCCTAACGACCTAACGTTCCCATCGCGCACACATTACCATTCTCCCTCTTTCGTATCCGTGCGATATATATTTACCGTAAAAATTAACAATAATTATTATTAATAATATTTACGAGCCAAAAATGTGAAATAAGGCCATGCACAGGGATCCAACTCGATATCTGCCTCGTGCGTGTCATGGCTCTATGTCACGAGGTCGCATAAAAACCGCTTACAAACTCAAGTTTTCGTCTCTAGAAGTTCCAGCTTTTCAAACACATTTGTAAATTGAACCCATTCAAATTCAAAACAACAATCGACAGTAGCAATTAAATACAGCAAGAAAGTTTATTACGGTTCTGTCATCAATTTCTGGAACCCCTCAAACAAGAATGCGAATGCAAAAAAAAAACAAGCAAATGTCAATAGTGTTTTTAAAATGTTAAACTGCTTTAATAATTATACTGTAATGAATATGTAATTCAAATTTTAATAATTACTTGTGTTTTTATTTTGCTTGCCATTGTCTTAGCCTTTGCTCAAGTCGATTCAAAACCAAAATCGTAAACACCAATTTCCTTTTTCAAGCTCGGCTAATTAAAAGTATACATGACATTCATCGCAGCACGAGTATAATGTACACGTGAGCTAGTAGTTAAATAACGTCACAGTTAAATTTTAATACACGTGGTTTTTAAAAATCACAACTCGGTGTTTATTTAAAAACTAAGTACCACTCGTCCTTACCACCCAACGTTGCTTTCTTTAAATACATTAAATCATATATTTGCTACTTGTTATAAATAGTAAACTAAAACATTATGTGCGTTGACGCTAACTCGTGAATTATATATAAAAAAATAACCTTTTTGTGTTATTCCCTGCATTTAGCTGTAACGGTTTATAATAGAATTTGAGCAAAAAATAACACATACACATGCACGGAGCTTGTTTATAAATAATAATAAACCCTTTCACCTCCCCCTATTTCTCTCTCTAGCTAACCCTCTCTTATTGTATACTGTATGTGAAACGCTAAAAACTATAGTTAGATGGTCAGTTGTGAACTGTACGATTGAGTTGGCGTGGTAATAGCCGAACTATTCATGAAAAGCAATTTCCACAGCGATGTATATTTTTTATCAGTGGTGCATATCTCTTCCGCTAATTATAAGAGCAGCTCTTTAATAACTGACAATTTCGAACGAGATTAATGTCCTATCCCCAGTCTGCAGAGATAAGGAGAAAAAAAAAAGGAGAAGAATAAACAATTAGTAACGTACGTAAGCAATTACCGTAATGCTCAGGATATTCGTAACCCCGAAACATTTGAATAGGCTTTTATACTAATTAACGCTGATGAGAAAAGACAGTGAGCAATCATCATCGTATTACTTTACCCAAATTAAAACTCAGCCAAAAAAAAAAAAAAAAAAACTTATATTATTATTTTCTTTTATTTACGTGTCAGACCGGCGAATGAGTGAGAAATTGTAAAAAGAAATAAATTGGGATATGTACATTTTTTTTTCTTCTTTCCTCTTTAAAACTTTTGTAGCCGAACAACCGCAAAACTAATTTCAGTTTTTGAGAAAGAAGGAAAAAAAAAAAATGAGTAAACAATTTGAAACAACAAATTGTAACGTCAACACACTCCAAAATTCTATTCTTCTTTTTCTTAGTTATTATACTTTTGCCTACCGTTCAAATGTATAATTGCCTAACTTGGTCAATTAAATGTTACCCACACACGTACATAAAAAAAAAAATAAGAAAACCATGCGCAGTCGTTGACCAAAATTTACACAGTCTGACAATTTTTTTGTTGTTGTTGTAACTGATGATTGTAATCAAATGGATAACTTCAAATAAGCGCAATTATTATTATACTGTATATCGTTTTGCTCCAATAACACTTCCAATATGAATAATAATTTATAGCCTACATATAAAAAACATATTTTTTTTCTCGAGTATTGCACTTCAATTCCCTTACTATTATTATACGTGGTATAATTAAATAAACATAATAAAACAACATTTTAGAATCATTTAACACCAGAGGAACGCAACTTTGAATGATCACCGCTGTAAACTACTAAATAAAGATCACTAAATACCTAAGCAAATGTAACCTAACATAAACTGGTTTAGTGATCATTGTTTAGTGAACTTTACACTAATTCGCATTGCTTTAGTGGACCTCACGTGCTAAGCATAACAAACAGCTACGTGAACTATTCTTACCACAACCCATTCGAAATCCCCAAAATGCAAAATTATTTTTCTAAAAAATGATACAATTTCATTAAAAATTTAACCAAAAATTGCTCGATGAAGAGGAGGGAAAAGCCTCCATTTTGCATAGTAATTATACACTGTACTCAATAAAATGTAGCATATTAATTACCGAGTACTATAAAAAAATTAAAACATTTGCTCCCCAAAAAAAGTTTTTTAATTCGTTTTTAAAGTTCCAAAATCTTAAAAAGAATCGATTTAATTGTTTGAGGCTTATTCGTTAATTTAAAATTTTATTCGCTCGAGTGTCGCATTTTGCCCAACGACTGCACGCTGCGTACCATAAACCCAAACGATATAATAAACAAACTTTTACAAACATCGAGATATTTTTAATTGCTCGCAAGATTATTTTATTCCCATAAATTTGGTCTCCGATTGTTACGTCCAACTCATTTGCTCGCATTATCTTTCCGTTATCAGCTTCTCTCTTTCTTTTTGTTGGTTTGGCACACGTTCATGTATCAATTTTGAGTAATTTTACGACGTGGACGCCGTATAAATATTCAAGTCAAAGTAGGACAAGTCGAAAAAACTTTTTTTTTTTTTTGATAGATCATCAGATAAATCCGTGATTTTTAACTTCAACCAACCTCTCATTCACCACCCCCACATTCTCCTTCCAAAAAGGTTGAACAAATTACAAATTGCAGAGCTCTTAATAAATTGAGCGGAGCGGAGAAATAAATCCAAATAACCATATTTAAACCCTCCAATTACGAGTAACCAAAAATAATTTCCAGCAACGTATAAAAAAAAAAAAAAAAAAGAGGTTGATATTGGTAGCCTAGTGTATCATCTTCGGACGGCATGAGCCGTAAAAATTCACGTCAAAACTCGGATAAATCATTGACCACACATTAAACTGCCGCTAAATTAAAACGTTACACTCCAGTTACGTTCTAAAATCGTCTATCTCTACAGCCAAAAACGTTCATTTCGATGCCCACTGTCAACTTTATCCTTATTACTCCAATTCAAAATCGCTACTTTCAAAACAAAATTATACACCTGCCTTTTTTTAAACAAAAAAATATTAACTCTATAACCCGAAAAAAAAAATATTTTTTTTAAATAAAAAAAAAAGGAACTTTAATATTTTTTTTTTTGCCACTGAATTCCTAAATATAGATTAAACTGTTAATGGCAAAAAATGAAGTTTTATTAACCAGGCTTAAAATTGCCTAAAACGTCTTTAAAACTAGCTCATGCGCAGTTCCACAAATACTTGGTACTTTTCAAAATTGCTTCGAACGTCACTGAGATTACTGAAAAATATAACTACATTTGTAATAATAAAAATCTGATTTTACTTTACAAAAAAAGTCCATTTTCCACTCTGAATTATAGCAAAACAAAATTGTAAAACCTCATTAATAAACAACAACAATAAAGTTAATAAATATATGTACTAATAAAAAAGCAATAAGAAAACGTTTAATTTATTTATCTCCGACTTAATGACTTTTATCTTTGACGCGTATGATTAAACAGCAATACGTTTCGCGCATAATGTATATATTTTTTTTTTCGGGGATAAAAATGGACGTGGGGATGGAGTGGTCAGTGCTCGGTAAGTAGAGCTTTAAATTTGTTTGAATTTGCGGTTAGCGAGTAATTTAGGCCAACAACAACGGCAACGAGTAAGGCCGTACCGTTGCGTATCGCGTTCATTTTGCCATGGCTTTCGCATCATCTGCCTACACAAAGCGGGGCATATATTTCTTTTTACCAACCCTTCTTTTTTTAAACTGGTTCGCAATTTACTGCCTGTCCTGGTCTAGACACATCGGGAGACCCGGTATATACCCGAGATATTAATTATTATTATTTTATATATATATATATATATATACCGATGTGTTACGCTGAAATTATTAAAAACAAGCATGGCGGCGACGTAAACCGATAACTAATTTACACGAAACATAAAACTGAGGACTTCCTAGACTTTCTTTTTATACGCATGCGCTCGCTCGGACTGCGGTGATTTAACGTTCCAATTCCAAGAAATTATTGAGCAGACCCGCCGTTCACACGCTAATTTACGATCGATATTTTGAAAAACAAAAAATATATTTCACCCCAAAAATAAAAATTTATACCGTAAGCCAAATTAGCTTCGCGTTACAGTTACATTATCACATAAATAAATAAAATATTATACATTCGGCACACACACAAAAAATTATATTTCCTGCTTTCGCAAAATTAAATTTCCTCCATAATAAATTAAAGGATAAAAATTAAAAGAGGGATAAAAAAAATGTACCGTATCGATCATTAATTTCTGAAACGCGAAAATTCAATTCGAATTTTTACTGTGAATGAAAATCTATTGAGAAGAGATCTCAATTTTTTTAATTAACATCGCAAGCTCCGGGAATGAAAATAACCTCTAGCCCTGTCAATTTCAAATGTCTCCGTCATCGATTTTAATGAGTTACTTGTTTATTTCGTGAATGTCAACGTTAAGAAATACCACAATTTTTTTTTACCAGAATTTTCTCTACCCCCCAACCTTAAAAAAAACCACAACTAAAAAAAAAAAAAAAATACTCGAGTCAAATATTTAAAAAAAACTTTAAATTTTTTTTCCCTCTAAATTTTATGTCACAATCAGAACGAGTGCGCTAAAAAAAATAATAAGAGATTTTTTGGGGGGTAGAGTTTCGACACTCACTCGGCCTTCGAGTAAAAGAAAATGAATACGCTGGAGAAATAATAGTGACAGAATCGGAAAAAAATCGACAGATAATTACACGAAAAGCCATCAAACTTCAACCGATCGAAAAATTCAATTAAATAACTTTTAGTTGGAAGATTAAGACGACATTTAATTTCCGAGCTAATCGAATTTGACGATCAAAAAACAGACGACGACAAGGACACATCAAAAAAAAAAAAAAAATTTCGCCAATGAAATTCAAGTACACATCCTTTTTTTGCAATTCGTTCACCAACATTATTTTTTTTATAAAAAAAAAAAAAAAAGTTGAAGTAAAAAACATTTTTTTCTTTTCGATTTTTAAGAGTTGCAAAAAAAAAAAAAATATATATTGTTAAGTGAAAAAAAAAGATAAGTCAAGTTGTTTGAGTGTGTAGCAACGAGAACATTAAGCTTAAGAGTTGTGAAACGTACAAATCCATTAAAAGCTAATTCAAGTTCATTATTAATAGGATTCCACTTACCGAATTGGAATCAAACGAATAAAATGTGTTTAAAATTCGCCCTAAGTGCTCTGATAAAAACCGATTGCTAAAAAGTAACTGCTTCAGCCGTCACACAACACCTGATAAAATCGCTAAACTCGATTCGGACCAACAACAGAAAAAATAATTATCATTAATTTCACACGCAGATCCAAACTTTCATTCAATTAAATGCCCGGTGACAAAACAATCATAATAAAAAAATGTTAAAGAAAAAAAATAATAATAAAATCATGGAGTCATAAAATTAGTTATCTTAATTGAAAAACTTCGATTATTCCTTTAAACGTTAAGATAAATTATTGCTTTTTTATTTATTTCTCCTTTCTAGACTAGTGCTTATTAAAATAAAAATAATAATAATAATAATAAATTACCAACATTCATGAAAATATTAACTCTTAAAAACAACACACATAATTTTTTTTTTCTAAAAAAAAAAAGTCAATTATAAAAAGTGCTATATTTGACGCTTTTAAGTGATGAAAAATAGCCAATAAATTTTGAACCGAGAATTTGAGCAGCTGAAACGGATCACACGAGTTGCGCAACAACGCCGCAACACACTTTTAAAAACCCGTCTCGTAACATATTCCATGCATTTTAATTGCTATTCAATAAAAAAAAAATAACAATAATATTAAAAATTCAACAAAAGATTATTATTATTAAATTTTATGGCGTAATTTTATATTGTTCGAATGAGAAACGTTTAATTTTTGAGAAGGTTATACACGTTCGCACGTCATCACCGTCGATATTGCATTTCACAACGCAACCAATAATATTAACTTTTAACATTTAAAAAAAAAAAAAACCCCGCATTTTTAAAATACTTTAAAACTAATTCTATTTCCATCTAACAAAATTTTATTATGATAAAAAATATAAATAAATTAACAATCTTTCAAATTAGTTTAACGCGTGTTGTTTTTGACCCAAAAGCCAACGAAATAAATTAATATTTTACTGGCGCAATAAAATAATTATCGTAGACATGCGCGCACACACACAAGTGTCATTAGTTAATCTGTTAAGTGTTGAAAGACGAAGGAAATTAGAATCCTAAAGAAATGTCTGCACACACGACGTTAATGAATCGGAACCGGCGTTAATCGAATCACAAACATAACGTGATACCCGATCTAACCGTAAGAATGGAATTGGAAGTGGTTGTTGTTGCTCGCCACTCAACCGGAACCGGCTAAAAAGCCATTGGAAGAGCCGCACGGTCGACACTTCAATTAATTAACGTATTTGTTACACACAAACATAGAGAAAGCAAGAGAGAGAGACAAAAAACAAGAAGGAAGACATGGAACTTGATCATCCTCGGGGCTTAATACACATTTTTCTCCCTCTCCAGCTTCAAAAAATAATAAAAAAAAAAGAAAAAGGAGAGCAACAACTTCTTCAAAAGATGAATCGACGTTTCTTCATCATCACAAAAACCGCGCCATCATTTAAATAATCTTAAACCATTAATAATTAGAAAATTTCGACGAAAATATAGTACGTTGTTTTTTATTTTTCTTTCTCGATCCGGGCTTTTTTGCTTCCCGCGGTTTCCAGCCATCGCGTGGCACTTCTGACCGTTGTTTCCCTGACGTTCGGATCTCAACGCTAACACACCCAAACCGAAAATATCCTCGTAATTAAATGAAACGATAGGTATTATTACTACAGTATTTTTTTTTTCTTTTTTTGGATTACTCTCTCCATCTGTATCTCCCCGCCGTCTGATGTGTCGTTCGGTAATGGACTCCACCCCATTCACAAACCTCAAGTCAAAATGCTACTACTACCACCGTTGTTGTGGTCTAACGGAATATACTCGAGCGAGGAGAGAGACACGAAACGAACACGCCCTTAACACCGTGCTTATTCTATTATGCCTACATCATCCTCGCGATTACCTAACACCCGGAACGGAGTAATAGGCAAAGACAACAAACGACTCAATTATCTTCTTCACAAAGTTTTCAAAAAAAAAAAAAAAATTACGATTCCCAATAAATATCCGACGATTAAAATTAAATAAAAACTTTCCACGAGTTACTTGCATTTTAATTTGCCCTTTTTTTAAATTTTAAAAATTAAAAAAAAAAAATTTATTTCAGAAAGTTAATCTTTATCCAATTTATAGTCAAAACATGTATACATTAAAGTACTAGCTAGTATACCTTGAAGATTTAAATAACAAGCAAACCAAGTGACTAAACAGACTATAAAAACTAATTTAAAAACGTTGATTGGCATCGGCAATTAAAAAAAGGTTTTTCAATAAACTGACTTTTACTACCGGTAATTTTTGAAAATTACCGCGAAGTACATGTAAGTAAGCGAATGGTATTTTTTTATCAAGGGAATTTAATGCCATAATTTTTTATTTTAATAATACTGTAATAATAATTATTAGTTAAGCGTATTTTGGTTACAGTAGTTTTAATTTAATTTTTATTTATCCGCAACGCCAAAAAACATTCCAAAATCGCAATGATAAATTACCGCGCGTGAAATGAGAGCGTTCCTTCTGCAACCACCATTTAATTTCCGATTTTTTTTGCATCTGGAGTAAAAACAAGAACTTCAATTATGTAAATCAATATTCCAAACTAATTTATTAAGTGAAAAAAGTAATAATTGTAGCAATTGTCTGGAGCCGCGCACTGCCATTGGTTGGTTTTAGCGTGGAGACGGCCGAGCGTGTCCGCACGTGGTTGGATTAGTTAAACGATTAAAACGAAAAACGATCTGAGCAAACAACAACCAAGTCGGGAGAAAGAAGAAAAATGAGGTTGAATACTGGCCGTATCATTTTAATAATTAGGATTTGTGAGATTTTCACAGTCAATAAGGGTTAACAGCAATTCAATTTTGACAATCGGCAATGAATAAAACATAACTTGCTTGAAAGAAAAAAACAACTACAGTACTTGTCGGAATAGTTCAGCCGGCGATCACGTGACGAGGATTAACTTAAAATGTTTTAACAAATCCAAATTATCTATCGATAACTTACTCTGCCAAACAGTTATTTTCCGATACATTAATAATAAATTCCAATCTGTTAACCAGAAAACGTTTTTTCATATATAAGAAGCTCAATAACAACTAATTTAATAATCAACCTACGTCTCTCAAATTAATAGTAATTAATGTCATTTATAATGATCATTAACCAAAATCAACAAAATATATTTTTACATCAGCTTAGTAAAAAAAGAAAGTAAACAAGGTCAGATCAGTTGCACGAATTCTTTTAACTTTTTTTTAAATACAAAAAAATGACAGAAGTTGTCATCGAGCAAAAAAATAAAAAAAAAAGTATGTGGCAGCAATTAAAACGGAAAAGAAATTTCTTGTGTCACTTTTCGCTGACATCTGAATTCTTCCATTTCAAAAACGAGCAACAGGCAAAGTCACTTGCACTTATTCCATTCGTCCGTGCTCAGGCTACCAAACAACGTTGTTTCGGCCGTGGAAAGAAAACCTCCACGCAATATTATTATCTCGCATTTCGGATAACAATCAACAACTAGAATAACCAGCAAATAATTAGCTCCAAAAATATTTTTTAGAGCAATTCGTTTCGGCGAAAAATCTATCACGTAACCTCCTAGCTAAAGCGAAAAATATTACGCAATTTTCTATTAGCATTTAAAAAAAATAATAAATCGAACCAGTCAAAAAGCCTCAACAAATAAACTTTTCCCATCGGTAAAAAAAAAAATATATTAAAATTAACTTTAAAAAAAATTCTTTTGCCTATAAAACAAATAAATAATAAAAATTTAAAAAATATATATATTACTGCGAAACTAATAAACATGTTGCAACTATAAATTATGAATACGCAAAATAATTGTGCATTGTTTTGTCAACACTCGATTTTATTACCGATTAAATAGTTAGAAAAAAAATGTAATAGTGGTGCTGGTAGCAGCATTTTTACTGCTGGCAAAACCGCTTTTTATTTACATCTAATTTTTTTTTAGCAATATAATTAAAATTAAATTAACGGAAATAATGATTAAAGATGTAAATTTTCCTATCAGTAAAAAATTTAAGTTTTTAGTTGGAGTTCGCATATTTTTTTATGATTCGAACGAATAATTAACTCGCGCTATGCCTAATTACATCGGGCTGTGAATTCCGGTCCGCCACCGTCGTGTGCCGTACCGTGAATCAGTCCGGATGTAAGGGTTCAGAGCCTCACTCCATCATCACCGCTCCTGGACATTTCCTCAGCTCTAAAAATCTACCTTCGCATCATTTTTATCTTTATTTTTTTTTAATTTTTTTTCGTTTTTCATTTCACGCCTTGATAAAAAAAAAAAACGCATTAAAAAAAGTTGCTGAGAGCGAAGAATGATTTATTTCCGCCACCTTTTACCATTCCACCCGCCTTCAACGAAAGAGCCGCGCTCATCGCTGCTAGAGAATGCCGTCAATTTTTAATAAAAACCTAAGCTATTCGGGTAAATAATGCGGTTGAGTTTGATCCTACGCGCGCATAATAACAATTCGCTTCCAAGTTCACAAAATGACCGATTTTTTTCTATATCTCCTAATCTATTGTTAGCCGGCTAATAATAGACCCCTCGTTTAAAGCTGAATGAGCATCCCTATTCACTATTTTCGCATTTTTGTGAATAATAATTTTAACTATTGACATCGATGAAACGACATTTTATGAATCAAAATAAAATTTCGATTATCACATTTTTTCCGAGTAAAATAAGATTCAATTATGTAAACCATTAAAACGTGTCTATTGAAGAATCAAAATGACTCTTACGTGAGATATTAAAATGAGACCTCCGATGAACTTTTTTTTTTGACGTTAATAGTAAAATTTTAAATGATTTTTCAGGTTTTAAATACTTAGCACCAAAACTTATTTCCCATTAACAAGACTAATTCCGTATTTTTAAAAAAAAAAAATATATTCACCTTTTTCCGGTTCAACAGGGAATATTTTTGTATTATGCAGAATAGCTTTGACCGCCACTCAAAAATTTCTCGTCAATCAGGTTCGAAAAACCTTCCTGACAAGTGTTATACAGTATTTTGTTATTGGGGAATCAACACAGGAAGTTGTTTTCAGAAATAATCTCAACTTTTTGATCTGATCAAGAGAGTATGTACACTGTGTCCGTATGAAAAGTGCACCCAACTGCATTAGTATTAAATCCTTTTAATAATTTGAATATTTCAATGCCACATGCGAAAATATTACTATAAGGACTTTTTTTTCTGTGTTTAAAATATCCTCTTCCGGTCTAAACTGAAGCATTATAATGTACTCCACTCGCTATACCCGGTTGCAACTACAGTACTATACACAGCTTGATTGAATTCGTCTCATGTCTGCATCATGGCGTTAGCGATTAGGAAGACAATAAAATATGGGGTGTGATGCAAGAAAAAATTTGCAGGCAAAAAAGAACGAAGCATAGTAGGGATTAAGCTTTAACTGATGCAACACATACTGTACATGCAGTCAGTGAGTATCATGCTTGTGTTGAGGCCGATAGAGGATATTTCAAACATCCTTTTTATGTGGCATATTAAAATATTTAAAGGATCCACTTTTTTTTCCATGAACAACGGTGTAGTTAAAATGACCGTTTAATAATTTTGAAGCCGGAACTAACATTCGAAAACATTTACGACTAAAATTATTATTATTGTAGTTTGAATAACTCTATCATCTATAAAACCGGAAATATTTTTTCATTTTGGTAACTCAGTCGTAAAATATTTGTGTAATGTACTCAAAATACAATAATTTGAATAATGCTCTAGATAAACACACATCTCATTTTAATTTTGAAATAATAATAATAACAGGAGGAGAAAAAAAATCAATGCACGCGTAAAAAAAGCAATTTTAAAGCTTGCATGTACTGAGCATTAAACAATATATCCTAGATCCCAAAAGATAATTTATGCAAGGAGAAAAAAAAAAATAAGGGTGAGTTATTATATTGCTCGATATTCCATCATACTGTATCGCATTCTCGGCATACACTACGAAATATTAATGATATCGACACTAAAGATTGTTTATTATGATTAATGGAAATTGGCAGTCGGAGTTGATGAATAAAAATCAGTTTCTAACTAAATAGTTAAAATGGTGTGGCCTAGATTACATTTTCTCCTCACATCCACCCCATACGCACTGGAGAAAGGGTCAAACACAATGGTGAGGAATGCTGATTACACTTAACAATAAACTGTAACCTACAGAAAAGAGTTAATGTTAGCGAGGGGGAAGAGAGATAGTGTCGAAGGCGGGGGAGTGAGTTGCTTTTGTGGGGGAAAGAGGGAGGCGAAAGGGGGAAGTGCTGTGGGATAAAAGTGAAAGTAAAAGTTTTTTTTTTCTCTTTCCTGCTTTTCACTTTTTTCCCCACACCAAGTGCGAGAAAATGCTCGTACAACAGAGAATGAAAGGCGAGTGAATGCTCTTCGGCTAACACTGGGCCGCCATCCGTGTGTTCCCCAACCAGCGTGTCGTGATCAACTGAAACTGGGCCTCAAGAAAACAAAAGCATTTCATTCTTAGATCATTTTGAATGCTGAAACCAAGTTTAAAAATCAGTTTTCTTCTCCAAAAATAATACATTTTTATTTGCAATAAATTATCATAGGCATTCGATATTTTCGGTTTTTTGAGCATTCAAAATAGATTTTTCTGATACTTTTTCAGAAATTTTTTTGAGTTTTATGAGAAATTTTTTTTTGAGTTTTATGAGAAATTTAATAATTTCTTTTTGAATTTTAAGAGAAAATTAATAATTTTTTTAAAAAATTTTAGGAGAAATTTAACAATTTTTTAAAATAAATTTTAAAAATATACTAATTCGCAGGTTGCATGAGGGGTGGACTAGTCAAAATATGCTTTGGTTCGTTACGCAATGAAAGGCAGAGAAAGCAAAGACTTATTCCTACCGTACACGTAGTGTACTCCTGTAAGGGTTGAGAAGCCAAAGGAAGGTTATCTAATTTAGAAACGAATCGTATTTTCCGCACCGTAACTGATTAAATTACTTAATCTCTTGGCTTACTTCTTGACTTATTATTAGCATTACTACAGTATTTTTGCTTTACAAATTCCTATACTGATCTCAATCGCTCGTATATTTGTTACAATTTCCACCTGCGCGGACAATATGCACATTATTTCTAAAATGTTATCAAAATGAGATCATTAAATTAGACTCTTTTTTTTTCTTCCTTTCGTGTCATTCTTTTATTCTTCGACTTAACAGACATTTTCCGTCTTAAATAAATTTGAAATTCCAATTTTGATAATGCTTTTCTCTCTCTCTCTTTCTCTCTCATTTCTTCCAAACTGAAGAAAACCAGAGAGATAGTTTGACATCACAAACGACTTTTTTTTTTTAAATTATTTTTATTTATTTGCTTTTTTCAGGAAAAGTAAACATTGAGCAAAAGGATAATTTTTTGTTTATTTCAGCTAAGGTGAGATGTTCTTGTCTCCCCCAACCTGCACACACCTCCTCTTGCACTTAAATATGTAGATATTGTTGTCATTCCAAGCTCTGATACAGTAATGCTATATAAAGTGCGCCGAAGTAGTTTATGGCGTAAAACATTCAAACAAAACGGCAAAACTCCGATTCTACGTTCAGTAATAAATTTCAATCTAATTACAAATTTCCTCAGTCGAAAAAGCTTACCATAATAAATTTAAAAAAAAAAATCACAAACACAGCTAAACTCGAACACCGCAATAGCTGAAGTAGCATTCAATAATAAACTGGAACTCCAAATTTTTAATAACAACGCAAAATCTGAAAACATCAAAGCAATATTTTACCAAAACGCAATAAAAATACAGCGTAGCTTTAAATCACATCCGCTAATAGTTTTTAATTAAAAACGAATGTTTTGTTTATGAAAATATTTTCAGACTTTTCCCCAACCCAGACAAAACCAACCATAAAATCGGGGTTTTCAATAGGCAAGAGATGGAGCAAGCAGGTGGTGGTGCGACAACTGACATTGCCAAACAGCGACACAAATTGAAGAACACACAGCAAAAGAAGAAGAAAAAAAAGTTGCTCATTCTCTTGTTCCTTGGACGACAACAAGTGCAGCGCTGCTATAATCCTGAATACATTAGCCACTTTCTTTTCAAATGGGTATAAATCACTGAAAGTCGTCCTCGAAGGAAAAACGAGGAAGATGGTGAAGAGTGGCGGACAGGTATGAGACAGGGGTAAAAGAAAGAAGGGGGGAGAGGGAGAGATGAAAAATAGCCACACTGAACCACCCACCCTTCTCATCTTCTTCCTCGCCAGTGTTAATTCTTCTCATGTTCTTATCTTAATGTCTCTGCATTCTTACGACGGTGGATCGTGTTGGTTAAAATAAAAACAAGCACCAGAAAAGAAAAGAAAAGAAAAAAGTTTTATAATGTTTAAAAAGTAGCGAGAAGGTGGGCCAAGCTACATTTTCCTTAATCTTTTTCAGAACTAAAGCGTGATATAAAAAAAATAAATAATAAAAAAAAAAAACATGCGCAAACTCCATCTATAGATAGAAAGTGGTGCGACGAAATTCCCTTCATCCCGTTCCCCGGACTTTTACCTCACTCTTTAACTTTTTAAGATGAATTTGAGAGAAAAAATAATATTATTTCGGTGGTCGGTGTTTCCACTCGTTTTCTCTGCTTAAAATTATTATTATACCCGGCTGTTTTATTTTTATTTCCCTTTTATATGTTTATCTTTTTTGATGGTTTCATCTGAAATTTTAACTTATTTCAAAAACCCACTTTTTTTTCTTCCTTTTTTTCTTTTAACGACTCCGAATAAACATCAAAAATAAAATAAAAATCTTTTTTTTTTTTTTTAAATCGGTGCCTTTTTTCCTCAGCTGATTTATTCGTGCGCCGACCACTCGACATGTTTACATTGTGCATCGTCGTTCGCCAAGCTCGGCTACTCCGATTAACTTTGATTGAGTTTATTAACTCCAGAGTCGTACTTGATTTTCTGCTAATAGCTTTTTTTCTACATTCCTCATTTATTTATTTTTTTGTTGTCTTCAATTATATTTTTAAATATATATATATCTTCGCCGCTTAAAATGCGCATTTTGTTAACTTTCGAAGGAAAAACAACATTTTTCGAGAATTTTCCGTAATGATAATCAATGTCATACGTACATATTTGCAACGACTGTTTTGAAATAGATTCGAACGAAAGAATCGTTTTCTAAGAAGGGAAACTCCAAACTGAAAAAAAAAACTAACTTTTAAATTTCAAAAAACAAACTAATTCAATTTTTTTTTAGCTAATTTTGAAACGTCTTCAATTAAAAAATAATTACAAAATTTAAATAATTTCTCTGAAAAAATTTGTTTAAAACCTTTATTTTTTATTCTTATTATTTCTGTTTGGAGTTCACCGACCGGCATCTTTTTTAACTTCAAAAGATAGTGTCAATTTGTTCAAATTAAGTGTCTGTGATATTAATAGGTAATAAAACGTTTTTCTTAAAGCGATAGTAAATTGATTCATTTTTCATCCATTAAAATTTTTTTTAAAAGATAAAAAAAAAAAAAAAGGTAAAAAACTAGAAAAATGCATTAATAATAATAGCAGATAGTAGCGAAGATGAAGTTTTGTAAAACGTTTTAATAAGTTAGCATCGATCCCGGTGATAAAAAGCTATGCAAAACGCTCTCTCCCAACACGTTCTATTATTCACCAGGCTCGAGATTTCTCCTTTTTTTAAAAAAAATAATAATAATAATAGCTATAATATTTTCCCAAAAAATGATAATAATCGAGTATTTTTGTTCTAATTTGCAAGCGATCCACTCGATGTAATGAATGAATGCTTTCACGAAGAAAAAGAAAGAAAAAAAGCTAATGTTTCTTTAAAAGAAAATTAATTACATCTCTTCTTCTTCCCCTTCCAAACAAATCTCGGTTTCGTGAGTAGGAAACGTTTGGATAGAGAGTGAGGGGGAAAAAAAACGTCGTAAAGATATCGTTTAACAATTCAATACTACATCTTCCATTAATCCTTTAAATATTTTTACACGTATTCCGCTTAATTTACTTGATTTTTAGGAACCATTTGCACGTTTACAAGTCATGCGTTTCGCTCCTCCGAAAACGGACCAGAAACGGAAATTAACGATGTGTTTTTACCTCTCTTATCCCTACCCCCACTCACTGCTTCACACAATAAAAAAAAAATGTACATGATAAAAGCAGTGAAAAAAAAATATTTTCAAACAAAAAGCGCAAAATCTATGTACATGTTCGTTCTCCCCATAAGTTAAAAACTGCAATATTTTATAAAATTCGCTCGATTATTTATGTTTGTAAATAGCTGCTGACAAAAAAGGTTGGCAATTGTACGGAGGTATTCATAATGTGTGTGAAACAAAATAAATGGGCTCGACGTAATATACCTAAATAATTTTTTTTATTTAAAAAAAAAAAAAAAAAGTGTAATTTTAAAAAATTACGCCTCGTCATCATTGCAAATGTTCTTCACCTTCGTCTCAATTCTCAATAAAATGAGGATGTGAATTTCGCACGTTTACGTCGACTTTATAATAAATTTTTAAATTAAAAAAAAATTATGATAATAAAAACGGGAGAAAAAAATTTTTCCCGCGGCAATTTCATTCTTTTTATCTCAAATTGTAACTAAACACTTTAACATATTGATTTAAAAATTTTTTTTTAATACCAAACCAAAAAAAAGTTAATTTAAAATTTCAAATTTAATATAATAAACGCTAATGATGCAAAACGTCTCGATTTTAATTGAATATTTTGTCATTGTTTTTTTTTTTTAAGGTACACATTTCAATTAATAAAAATGACGCATAATAATTGAACTAGTACACATATTCATCTAAATATACGTTTCATAACTCTATAATTTCAGAATTTTGAAAACTAATGTCTTTCCACAACGTTGACATCAATTTCTTTTTCAAAAAATGACTAAGATATTAATTAAAATAAGCTCGTAGAAATGATAAATTTTAATGACCTAATTACCGGTCGTCACAATCAAAAACATAAAAACTACGATTAACATCCTAATCGCCGATTATTATTTGATCGAGACATCCAAACCGTTATTATTACTATCGAAAAATATTAAACGTGGCCACGGGTCATTTCGTAGATGGTTTAACATTATAATAATGTTCCGTGTCGGACGTTGAAATGTGAAGAGGAAAAAAAGACGAGTAGCGATCGCAATAAGCGGCGTGAACGGGAAACCGTCATCTCTCGTCACCGGTTTGTGAAATTTTGCATGCTATTTGCGCTCTAAGCGTATCTGGAGCGTGTAGAAAGAACGCTGGCAGACATATTGAATAACACATTTCGAATCGTAATAATTACCAATTCACCACTGAGCGCAAAAAAAAAAAAAAAAAAAATTAGACTGTAAATAATAAAGAAGAAAAAAAAAAAAAATGTACCCTTTCCACCCACATTAGTTTGAAAAAGAAAAATCTCCCTTCAAATATGCGGTAATGATATTATATTCCCATCGCAAAACGTAAGTGGAATATTAAAAAATAGCGTTAAATTTTTGTAGAAAATGGTGCAAATAACGGTATATTGCAACGGGTAGTTGACGAGGTAAATAAAAAATTAATGAAGTGTAGCGAAAACTCGCAAAAAGAGCACATTGCTGCTGCGCACCACACTGGAAAATTATTTAAATAATTGCAAAAAAAAAAAAATTTGGCTTTAATTAGTTATGCAAATTTCGACACAAAACCAACAAAAATCTTTACTTTTTCTTTAAAAAAAAAAAAAAACAATAATCGAAAAATTTGAAACTCTTTTAAATTTCTTGAATCTAGTAAAAACTCAAAACAACAAATTTCTCATCCCTCTTAAAATTCATTTAAGAAAGAAAAAAAAATATAAATTTTTAAAATATCTAATTTAAAAAATAAATAATATTCTTCTCCTACGAACTAGATTATTCGATCGAATGAAATGATCCGATATACCGCAATAAAGATGGCTCACAAGAACATAAACATCAACAACCAAATCAAAAAAAAAAAAAAAAAAAAAAAAAGTCTGATAAAATTTTACCATTGTTTTCATCGAGTACAAATCTTTATTGTTTCATCGAACCAAAATTTTATCCTATTTATTTTCACGATTTGAGTAAAAAAAAAAGCTTTCTCTCGTCCGTCAACAGCTGCCGTTTCTCGAAAATACAATAGATCCTGCGAGTGAAAGCCATTGGTGTATATATTATATAATCGCTATTAATACGATCCGATAGACGACTAAATGCTCAATATATTATCCTCACTCGCTCGCTTTTCAAATCTAGATCTATTTCGGAATAGGATTAGATGATATAGAGGGCGCTAGTTCTACTCCAAATAAGAGATGCAACGGGAAGAGATAAAAGTGTTTTATTTTTATTTTTTTTTAAAAAAAGAAATTACATGTAGGTTATCACGTCCACGTAATCGGTTACGTGTAACGTTACGTACACGTATAGATTGTGTTTGGAATATATACTTTGAAGTTGAGCTTAGACCTACATAGGTAACAATGCTGGAGTCGAACTGAGATATGGACAACAAAAACTCCCCAGCAACCCCTTTCTCTCTCTCTCTCTCTCTCTCTCTCTCCCTCCATCTATATCTCGCGCTCTTTTCTTAACAAACAGAAGAAGAAAGTGATAAAAGTGTTTGTTGCTTCGGTGCTTTACCATTCTTTCCCATGTCTTTCTACCCAACATTTCAGCCAAGTTCACGTGAACCATTCCCACACCGCCACCCACTCACCGTCAACAAAAAAAAAACGTTCTTTTTTCTTCCACTTCGACTCATTTCCATACAAAATCACCCACTGTATCAGTATCTAGTTGTCCTGAAAGAATAAGCTAGTTTCTATTCTAAAACCGTAAATAGAAAATGTGAAACTGACCTTATAAACCAAACACAATTTTTATTATTCTCCCCCAAAAAAAAAATTTATACGCAGTCATCTAGTTTCCTGTTTACCTTTTTATTTATTTATTTATTATATTCAATTAACAACGATTAATTTTTTTTTTTCTATTTTTGAAATCTATAATATACCTTCACACATTTTATGTATTCACATTCCGTTATTTCAAACGGATACAATAAAAAGTTGCATTCGACCAATAACAAAAGTTATTATCCCCGAGACATAAAAATTCAAATAAAATAAAAACTCGCATTCGTAGAGGCGATATATTTATATTTTTTTTTTCTTACAAACGAAATCCATTAATTATCATCAGAGCAGATAGGCAAAAAAAAAAAAAATTTTTTTTAAAATAAATTATATCTATAAAATAAATGAGGGAAAAGAGGGTGTTATTTCATTGCAATCTATTATCGAGTATTAGCAATTCTACTCTTTATTTTTATTTATTTAGTTTTTTTTTAATTATACGAATGGAATTATAGGTAACACTGACTTCTCATGTTCGCCTCCATCAATTTTCCTTTTCAAAGCAAAATAATGTATATCTTTTCTATACCGCAAGTGTCAGCCGTGTACCGCCAGTCCGTTTATATGGGCCACCTGATTCTTGCGTACAAATGACGCGAGATTAAATCAGTAATTAAACTGATGAATCAAAACGGGTAAAAATCACTAACTCAACTGTCGTTAATTATTTACGTAAAACCTCGCCATTATTGCTTTTTTCATACTAGTATTTCCATTGTTAAATTATTTTTTTTTTTTTTTTAAAAAAGTCTAATTAAACAAAATATTTTTCAAAGTTAAAAATAGTTTTTAAAAACATTATTTTCTACATGTACATTTACAGCATACATGTCTGCGAACCGTTAGTACTACTTTTATCAACCCACATCTTTCGTAAGCAAATAAACAAATCACAATAAAATATTTGGCTTAATTTTCATATTTCGTAACTTGGTGAGTTTTATCTTGAACGAGATTATTTAATCTGGCAATGTATCCATGTTTAAAGCCCTGACACTTGAAATAACAGAAGAAAAAAAATCACAAAACAAACGTTAGATTTTTGTCTATAAAGGTTATGTTGTGCAGCCTATAATTGATTATTGTACTTTACATTGTGACCCATAAACCAAACTCACTCTCTCTCTCTCTATCTCTCTCATGGAGTCTATAAAAATGAAAAAAAATAAAACACACATCTTTGATTGCGGTGATAGTGGCGATCATGTTTGTAGTTACGGTATCACATTTTCTTTTCTTTTTCCCACCTGTGCACCACACAAACAAAAAAAAAAAGTTTGACTAAATTAACCGAGTCCTACTTTTTATTTTTTAAAAAAGCAAAAACTTTGTCTTTTAATTCGAGAATACAGTATTATTATTATTAAGATTTGCATAATACTCGAATTTAACAATGTGATAGTTAAAAACGTGTTGTCATTGAATATTTCGCACGTTCACTTTGAAATAAATAAATAAAATAAAAAAAAAAAAAAATAGGTACAGTAAAAATAATAATAAATGTGTGCAGCTTGGTTAGTCCAAGTAGATACTCCTTCGTAAATCAACTTTTGAGAAGTGGTAAACGGGGTGAGAAGCGAACCCTGACAGTCTGAAAGGATATTGAATAGCGGAATCGTCGGAGACTTTGTGTCCGCCTCCTCCCGCACCTACTGAATAATTACTATCGCTAGAGATTGCATCGAGAAAGAAAAAAAAACGGGGCGCGCAAACTGTATACTTAGCAGTAATTAAAACAACATTTAAAATTCTAATTAAAACCGCGCAAACAACGATTAAAAATGAATATTTTAGCGTCGTAGACAGAATTATGCCAAATTACCAAGTTCGCTAATTAAAACCGATATTATGACTTGTTTGGAAAATGCGTCCAATAAACAATTCAATAATAAATTGTTCTGTTTGTAAAACCTCATCTTTTACCTCGTTGTTTCCATTTCTAGCATTAAATAAAACATAAAATAAAATTTACACTTTTCTAAAAATGTTCTTATGTAAAATAAAAACTCTGATAACAACGTTTCATTTTTATTTTAAAAAACCTGGTTTTTGCTATTCATTTAAAACAAAAATCTTAACTAAGCTTAAAAAAAACTAATGTTCACGAACATTTTAAGATAAATTTAATTGCATTTTTTTTTTCTTTTAAAAAAAGCAAAATTTAAATAAAAGTAGGTATAATAATAATATTTCGGGTTTATTATTATTATTAAAGGTAGCAGTTTCCATCGCCAAAATTTATCAATTATCTTTCAAAGTTTTAAAGAAGAGCCTAAGCGTTAGTTTTATATTTTTTGATTGTTTTTAATTTTAAAAAGATGATTTTTCAAATTATAAGCTACCGTAATAATTATATAGACACATCAGTCGCAGCAAAAAAAAAAGAAACAAAAAACCAGGAAACTCTTAACATTTGTTCATAATGAAAAATTAAGCCAAAAAGAATGAAAAAATAATAATAATAATAAAAAAAAAGAGTGAATGCTTGAGCGCTGCCGAAATTTAGTAACAGAAATAACTTTATAACAAGCTTGACTTTGGTGTATGTAAAGAGCTTGCTTTTTTTTTCCTTCTTCTTCCTTTTCTAGGCTATATGCAAGCGCGATTCTATACGTCACATTCAACTCTATCGCAAAGTCAATTACAAAAATCCTCTATAATATAGAAAAATAATATACATAGCGTGACAAGAATTGAATCGTTGTTTTTTTTTTAATACATTCTCGCTTTAATTTCACAAATTCCTTAGCTTTTTATCTCCGTTTTCCTGCACAAAAATGTCATTCTTTTAAACGAAAGAAAAAAAATGATAATAAACGAAAAATAAAAAGAAAGCTTTTTCTTTTCTTCATTCAATTTTGAAAAGAAGAAAAAAAAATTCATATTTGTAATACAAAAAAATTAATTTCGAGTTTGACCGATAATGAAATGTCGCGAGTACAAAATGGGTACCAAAAACTTCAATTTTCACGAAACAATTACGCCAAAAATTATTAAAAAAAAAAATATACCGGTATATATAATATATTATAAATAAAAAAAATTCCTTATTTATTATTACGTGGAAACAACACAGCCGTTACGTTACATCTGCCTACACACCAGATTCAATTCAAAAATAGCGTTTTCTTTTCACGATAATAATAATTCTTCTCAAAAATAAGTCAACGTCATCTTTTTACTTTACACACAATAATACTCCAATTCGTTCTCAAAAACAATAAATTTTATATAAAAAAAAAAAATTCTAATATTTTTTAAAATAATTTTTTTTAGCGAGAAACATTCTTTACAAAAATTAGTTAAAAATTTTCTTAACAGATAATGCAAAAAAAAAAAATTCTACTTTTTAAAAAAAAAAAAAACACACACAATATTATTAATATCATGTAGATGCGTATAAGTGTGTGATGTGATGACGGAAGTAAAGTAAATTTTGAGGTAAAATTAATTTTTTTTCGGCTGACCGCCTGCACTTTTCTTCAACAAAACGGAGATAGACAGAGAAAAAAAAAAGATGCAACGTCGGTAATAAAATGATATTAAATTGCTTTTAATGCCATAAAGAGCATCCGAAATATAAAAAAAAAATCTCCTTAGTATAAATCCCGTTAGCGCTATCCTTTTACCAACGCCGTGCGCTTTTTAATCCGAAACAAAAAAAAAAAAAATCTTAAAAAATAATATAAAAATTATCATTTTTTCTCTTCAAAACATAATTTTTTCCAACGGAGGGAAATTGCTCCGGTCAGAACTATAAAACGTTAAGCCATCTAAAAAAAATGCTAAAGAATTACAATTAAAAGTGGGCAAAGACCGGGCACAAGAGAAGCGAATAACAATGGCTCAACCCACCTACAACAAGAGTATTTTCTTTTATTTTTCTTTTAATAAAGTGCTACATTACACCTGTACACTTGAAATTCCCCTCTTTTCGTTTACACACACTCGAATCATTTTTTTTCCTATTTAAACTCGAAGAAAAAGAAAAAAAAACTTCAAACATTTTATTTCGGTGCAACGAGCAAAGTTTTAATAGCTTTATATAAGCTAATTCCGTTAATGACGGGATTTTATTATTTCCTCAGTGAAAAATTTCTCCGAAAAATCCCCAAATTGCGTGGCACAGCGTTTATGCCCAGCTAAACCAGTAAATAGCACAAAACCATAAAAGTCCGTATTTATTATTTACACGAGAGGGATATTACCCTTAACACCTCAAATTTACGCGAATTAAAGAAAAATAGCCCTCTTTTTTTTTCTTATTTTTTTTACAGCATAGGAGAAAAAAAAGCGAGAAAATATTAAATGTAACAGAATAAATAACAATAAAAAAAAAAAGCTCTCTCTCTCTCGGTCTTGAGAAGTTTGAAATCTCGAGTCACTAGTATAATGTTAGTTATTAAGGGCACGGTCACTTCCAACACGTGTTCACCTGGTTAAGTGGCGCGGATACTGTTTACATTGTTCAAAAGACGTGACATTCTCCTTTCCATCAGGTAAAAACACCTGACTTCGTTCGCGACCCATTCCTTACTATTCTGCGCTTCAAAATCGAACCAGAAAACTACCACACATTATTTTATTTCTTTTTTTTTTTTAATAAAAAAAGAAAAAATCCAGTTAAAAATTGCATTTATACGGCTGTATCGCTTGTTCCACCATAATAGAAACATCAAACCAAAGGTTGAATAAAGACGTGTACAAATAAAATGGTTGATAAAAGAGCGAATAACATCTGCAACATTTTCACACCTTTTCACAAAAGTGTTTTTTTTTTAATTCTTTTTTCGGATACGAAAACGTGAAGAGTTCTCCAATGCCAAACAATTTGCACCTTTCTCAAAACAAAAATAAAAAAAAAATGTTGTTCGGGACAAACTTGGAAAGTTCTAAAACTTATGCTTTCGAATCAGGTCTATAAAACCTGAAATTTAGCTAGGGATTCAAACTGACCTAAATTAATTAACTTCAATTCCAAAATTTGTTCAATTTTTTATTCTTCTTTTTTTTTTTTTAATAAATGCGAGGAAGCTTAGAGCTACTTATAAGGATAATCCCGATTTAAAGTACTGCATTTGGTTCCAGTAACATAAAAATCGATATTATTGAAGTGCTCATACATTAAATTGTTCACCCAAAATTTAATTGTGTTGTATAAATTTGCGCTTTTTTTTTTCTACCCTTACTGATTAAAAAAAATACAAAACTTAAAATTCCCAAAATCAGCTAAACGATTGATAACAGCGTTAAATAATTCTCAGAATTGGCATGAAAGCATTGAAAAATAAAATATTTTAACATTATCTGGCCGATGATTTGTAGCCGTATTAATATTCAAACATAAAAAGATAAATTAATTGTTGAGAGACTTGCATTGTTTTTGCCGAAGCAAAACCGACGACGTAATTATTTATTTATTCAACCATAATTTCACGTTTCGAATTTCGCATCGAAGCATTTTTTTTGTTTTCTCCCAGAGAGAGAGAGAGAGAGAGAGAAAAAAATGAGCAGTAAAAACTATTTAATTACATTAAAACAATTTCTTAATGCATAAAAATACGCATAAAGTTCGGGTATAACATTAATTAATTAATATTTCCTCGTCTCGGCTCGTTGCAACACAAATTAATGGATTTCAAAAATGTAGGTCATCAGAAAACTGTACAGAAATTCATCAACTAAAATGAAGGTTCGGCATACCTTTCCAACTTTACTCTGCTTCTCTCCCACCCCCCCAACCCCTCCCTCCCTAAAAATTATATCAGTACAACAAACATTGATCTGAAAAAATTTCTTCCTTTTATTTTTATTTTTTTGTTTAAGTTTTCGTGAAAATTCCGCTAAAAGCTAAAAATTCTCCAGTAATGGCGAGACAATTATTATTCGTCGTTCGCTGTACAATGTATAGTTAAAAATTAAATAATAAAAACTCTTTTTTTTTTTCCCTCTCTACTTCACTCAAAATTACGTATACAGTACAATACAATCGTGATTTTGTTTCATTATTTCCAGATAATAGTCAAATTAAAGCTCATTTTTTTAATAACTAGGCAACCAAAAAAATACAAAAAACTTATGTAATTCATTCCAATTGATTCCATTTTTTCTTAATTAATGCTTATAATAATTTAAAAAAAGAAAAATAAAAAATTCCTTTAACATACACCTAATTAAATTTTTAATAATTTTTTAGAAAAAAAAAAAAAAGCGAACTATTCTAATTTTCGAAAGAAAAAAAAATACCCTCATTAAAAATATTTTTCATATTTAATTTCGATTATCCGCATTACGAGCCCCAAATACTTGCGTCACACCATTCCTATCGCAACAATACTAATAAGAATCACTGACGAAGTAACAATAAAACTAATCAGCTCGCATAAGAAATTAGTCAAAATTAGTTTCTTTAAAAAAAAAGAAGGAAAGAAGGGGTGGATAGGGCGAAACTCTACTTAGATAAACAACGAGTTTAATTAGATTATCGTCTAGGTACCCGCAGTGCCTTATGAAATCTCAAGCTGCCACAAAAGAGATCTCGTTCCAAACACAAAATCTTACGTAACATTATACACGGTGTAACGAACAAATCTCTCCCAATAATCAACATCTTTCATCATACAAATATTTTCATCTACCAAATTATCTCGACATTTTTTTTTTTTTGCATATCCTTATACACCATATACAGAAAATACTGTAGATAATAAAAAAAAAGAAAAAGTTAATGAAAGTGTGGGGGTAAAAAGTGTGCGGTGTAGTAGGGTAGAAAAAGTAGCTCAAATATTGCTTTGATTTCAGATATTGAAATTAAGGTTAAACCACACTGGAGAGTATAATCGGCGGAGTGCGTGTAAAAATGGTTGTCAGAGTCTCGAAAAGTTAGTCAAGAAATTATATTCAAATCGAATAAAAGAGAGGGGGAGGGGAGAGAAAATGGAAATAATAATAAATAAAAAAAAGAGAGAGAGAGATAAACGTGTGTGTGTACATTTGAACATGGCTGCAAACATAATTGTGTATTTCTCAAAAAAAAAAAAAAAAAAAAATGAGATTAAAGAAATCGGAGCATAAAAAAAAAAGATTTGAAAAGAGAAGTGGTAATAGTTTGGAATGACAATGTGCTGATTGCAAAGCGTTTGAACACGAACAGCAGGTTGAACCGTGAGCAAAGGGTGAAAGTGGGGGAGAAGGTGCAATGTCGAGTAAAGCACCGACCGAGTTCAAAATTACGAACACCTTCAACTCTTTTTCCTCGCAACATTTATGCAATGCCCTCACCCACACTACACATCCCCCACCCACCCACCCTCGTAACCGCTAAACTTCCAATGTGAATCATATTTTCTTTTTTTTAAAAAAGAAAGAATTAAATAATGCCGAAAAGAGACTATTACTATTACTACTACACGTACGCTGCTGCTCACATTATTATTAACCCATTTTTCGTTCATCAATAAAAGTGAAAAATTAGTCAATTTCGGGGAGGAAAAAATACAACAAATTTATTTCATTTTATATCCATTCTCAAATTTCCTTATTTTTGATAATGTTATTACGATCATATGTTTTATAAATCATTAATTATTATTGAATTTAAAAAATGTTTAAAAACGATTAATTTTAATCAAAATAATAAATCAAAAGCATAATTAATATTTTCTTAAAGTTTTTTCCATTTTTCAACTGAAAACCACCCGTTAAAAAAATTAAATTTGTTCTAAATAAATGAGTTATTGATTAAGAAATAAATCAAAAATAAAAATATTTGATAAACATTTTAAAAAAGAATTTTTAAATGAATTTAAAAAATTTCTAATATTTTACATTAATAATCTTGAAAAAGAAAAAAATAATGAGCTATTTATGACTCACGTCAAATAATAAAGCCGTTAAATAAAAGTGTACATGTAAATCGCATGCTAATTCGGTTTTTGCTGCAGCATTCTGACCCAACCTTGTTCAGGGTTATAGGCCAGATTTATCATTATTTGATGGCAAATTTCATAATAATTCAAACAATTGCAATATGTTTGGCGTTTTTGCTTAATGATTTTTAAAGATGTCACTATTAAAAAGAAAATTTAATTTCAGGCAATGAATAAATTTTTGTCAGTGAACAAGTTTTCGGGAAATCAATATATTATTTTAAACAAGAATTTTGGTATTAAAATTCAGTTAAAATATTTTCTTCATTGTTTCGACAATAACAATAAGCTCCTCATTAACATTGTGTAAATACAGTACATTTAAAAAAATAAAAATTGCGCAAAAAAAAAAAACCATCTCAATTGAAATTTCATCGCTATTAATCAATCAAAAGCGATTAAAAATTTTTATTAAAAAGCAGAAAAACGCAAAATCGAGGTTAAACTTTTCGTATTATTATTCCCATAAAAACGAGCTAAGAAAGCGGACCGACAGTCCCAATTATTTTCACTTGTAACAAATTTGAGAAAAAAAAAATAATTTTTAACCTAAAAAAAAAAATAAAAATAAAATATTCTATTTTGTAGACTTTTTCACATATTCGGAGAAGCTTCATTATCTCTCTCACACTTTTTCAATGACGGATAAAAAACTAAAAAAAAAAAAAAAAGCGAAAGATCCAGTTGAAGTTATTGATGTAGACGGAATATAGAACTAGGTTTGCTATTAAGGTCGTGTCACACTGTACGTTACGGATAGAGGGGTGAAGGTGCGGGAAAAAGTGTGGCAAACCCCGAATTTATCTTATACAGAAAAGAAACCGAACCCCCCCCCCCCCCATAACACCAGCACACCGGTTAATTAATCTCTTTTTCAAACAAATGACTTACTTTCTCGCGCAACACTTTTTATTATTGCTCTTTTGGAATTAAAAAGTTTGAATTGAAGCCGTACGTTTTCTTATTCTCGGATTAAAATTTTTTTTAAAAAAACAAAAAAAAAACAAAGATTAAAGAAAAATAAACCTAGATTATAATTAAAAAATCAGATCGTTGTTTGGCCTTTAATTGACCTAATGAGATAAAGTCGAGCGGGTGAAATATGGCGTCGTCAACGAGCATGCGCAGACGTAAGAAACCCCCCTGCAGATTTAATAAACACACCGGATAATAGAATTAGGAAAAATCGTGTTGTTCAACATTCTAGATTTCTCAAAAAAAAAAAATTATTATTATTATTATTTTTTTTTTCGCTTTAAAATCTCGACAAATTGTGCCACGTGTTCCATCTACTCAAATTTCAAAAATCAAATTAACTATATAAAAAAAAAAATCAACCTCTGAAAAATAATATCTCAAAAAAGAATCAAGCTGTGGTTCCCAAGCAGAGGGCCGCGAGACATTCAAATTAGCAACTCAATTTTAATGCAAACTCTATTTCTAGCCAACTTTAATCACTTTCAGCTTTCCTTTTCTGCAAAACCGAAAAATTCGCATACTTTTAAACATTACGGTAGTTTTAAATACAATTTTAAATACGGTAAATTTTTAGTAATTCTAAATAAAAATTTTTTAATGATTTTAAGAAATTTTTTTAATAATTTTAAGTCATTTTTTTTTAAATATTTTAAGTAATTTTTTTTAACAATTTCAAGTGAATTTTTTACCAATTTCAAGTAAAATTTTTAATAGTTTTAAGTAAATTTTTAATAGTTTTAAGTAAATTTTTAATAGTTTTAAGTAAATTTTTAATAGTTTTAAGTAAATTTTTAATATTTTTAAATAAATTTTTAAATACAGTTGCTTGGTTGCACGAGTAGCGTCTCGCGCAAATGCAATAATTTGATTACTGAACCAAGAAAAAAAGGTTGAGAAACACTAGAAAAAAAAGCCGCACAAAAAAAATTGATAAGGGTGTTTTCCTAAGAAGGTCAGATATGATAACTAATAAGTCGAAGCGAGCACATTGTCTGTCGTAAGAATCGACTGACTATGGAAAATTAAGAATTTAAAAAAAAAAACTTCTGGTTCTATCCCCGAACCTCAATCTTCTTTCACCATCGCTCCTGCCAAACATTTAGATGAAAATTGGCATGCGAATTGCAATTCTCTCGACTATCAAAAACCCCGCCACAAACATTATTCTTTTTTTTTCTATCTCGGTTTTTGTTATTTCTTCGCGTCTACCTGGTAAATGATCTCCGCGCGAAAAATAAATACTATTTTGACTTAAAAACTAGAAAAATTCTTTTCAAATCGGGTCTGCAATCACCTCTCAATTTCCCTCTTTTCATTTTATTTTTATCAAACGCCGCTCTCCATCGTACACATTCGCGACGTGCATCTTTTCTAATCGTGTCACTATCGTCTATAAACAACGACGTCGTATACTTAACGATAGAAGTAGACGGATGCGGTCCGATCGAGTTTGAGACTAAATAAATAATGCCCACGCATCAAGCGTTTTGCATACGCGTAAAGAGCGATAAGAGAATAAAAAAAAAAAAGGAACAGAAACATAATAATATTATTCAGCCCGACTTTGATTCCGCCGAGAAGATGCTCTCGGAGAAAAACGAGATAAGTCGCTCAACCGAATTCTACAGAATGAATAGAGAGAAGGAATCTGGCGCAACACATCACGCTGACAAAAATGTCACCCAAAAAACCGCGTCGAAAAAATATTATCCTTCGTGCAATTAGCATACCATCGACGACTGAAATAATACTAAAAAAATAATAATAAAATAAAAATGTGTCACATTTTTGCTAACGAAGTAAAAACACGAAATGCACGATTAACCCTGTATAAGTAGGAACATTTTGCAAATAAAAAAGCAGCGTGATACAATAAAAACGTCAAAAGTACAATTTAGAGCATGTGATCAACAAAGTTGGAATTCCTAAGGTACTTTATTAACGTTAACTAGTAAAAATCAAAAAATAAATAGATGCGTAACATCGTACAAATAAATAGTACGGTGATAAAAAAAATAAAATAGTAATAACAAAAGTACTAAAATAATAAACAAACCGCGTTAAAAAAAAACCAAACTCAACACCCACAGTAAAAATTCATTAAAAATTTAATAAAATCCCATTTTAGAAAAATTTGTTGAACGAGAGTTCGTAGTGTGTACTGTAATAGTGATATTTTGTGAATATTGACTTGCCTCTATCATTTTATTTAGTCTCACTAGAAGCGGCACATTTTTTAAAATTAAATTAAAGTTGAATACATATTCTGCAAAATCCCACTTAAAGTTGAGTAAAATCTCACTTGGAGTTGAGTAAAATCTCGCTTAATAGTTGAGTAAAATCTCAATCTAAATTTGAGCAACACCAAGTATAAACTTGTTTGAATCAAGTAAAAACTAAATTTTTTTTTTGGCAAAAAAATTGATTTTCCTAAATAAAAGGTAGTAGCCCACATAAATATTCCAACCGCTAATAATAAAAATCATTCTTAAACTCGATCAACGAAAATAATTAAGACTAAAATTCAAACTTGCGATTTTTCTACGCTGATTCCTATAAATAAAAAAATATATATTTATTTAATTTAATTTATTAAAACCTGTCACACTAATATTTGTAGAATAAATAAATAAAATATCCTCATTTCAACCAATAATTTAATTCAATTATAATAAACTTACGAATAATAATAATAATTGTACAGTAGTTGAAACAGAATAACGAGTGCTGAAATGAGACTAAAAAAGGATTGACCACAGCTGAGCATATAAAGCAACCGCGAAGGTGACAAACGAAAGGGTAAAAAGTACATAAAATTTAATTGATTGCTAATTTAGTGGCAAAAATATTATTAAGCAGCTCAAACACGTAGTCGACACTTTGCTTTCGAAGGACACACAACAACAACTTCGGTCAAACAAACAGCCGGTGGAGAATATACAATAACTGGATCTTGTATTAATAATAATAAATAAGTTTTTTTAAAAAACCAGCGCCATTAGCTTTTCCGAACGGCGCGAGAAATTACTAATTCGTCTTTCATAAATTTACTCGACAGGAATTTGAAACCCTTTTGATTCGTCGCGCGAATAAGACTCGAAGAATACAACCCATGGGGCCGGAATTGTTACAGCAGACTGGACAAACAATCGTGAGATTTATCACCGGGCAAACAAAGCGCAGATTAGGAGCACCCCCTCGAGCAGGATTAGCCGCGTTCGTGAGCATATCAAAACACATCCTGCCACTGGCTGCCAGAGCCTACATGTGAATCACATTATTTTATAACCAAATTAATGAATCAAAGCACACGCACTCCTTCACTCATTATCTAGTTAAAATAATCACAAACCAGACTGTGATTAACAATAAACCATTTCGAGTGTCAATGCTGCCCGTTAGAAATCGATAGAAAAATTAACAGATAAAGTAATTAACTAGTAGTTTTTCTAGTTACTTACAATGCTAAACACGTAAAACAAAATATAATATTGTAAATAGTTGAATTTTTTTTTATATCAGTTATTTATAATAAACCGGCTTATATTAATCATCTAACAAATATTTTAAGAGCAGGATTTACCAATTTTTCGTACTCTTTATTTAATTTTAGATACCGGTTAAATTTTGCGTGAAATTTCAAACAAAATTAAATTTTTTTATTAAATAAATAAATAAAAAATTAATACGAGAAAAATATCGTTGAAAAACGTATTTAATATCATTACCGTCAAGCTTATTATTATTATTTTTTTTTAAATCAATCTTTAAAAAAATATATATCTTTTCAATCAAAATTAAAATTCTGCTTGCTTATTTTTGATTTTCAATAGAACCGCATAATTAAAGGAAACCCACATCAAATGGGAATAGGAAAAAAAGCGTATTATGCCAAAAACATTAGCTGTCAACAGTAAAACAACGTTTGAAATTCAATCGAACGTTTAAATGATGAAGAGCGTTCGATTTCAAGTTCACGAAATTCGCTGTACACAACATTTTCGTCAATCACTCGCATTTGCCTCATCCGTCAGCTTTTCAACCGGCGCTTCGGTTCCGGTAAATCACTCCGGGAGTTCACAGGTGCGAGCGGCACCTTGAATCGGCGCGTTGGAAGATGGCTTTTTACGAATCAAGGTCATATCCCTGGACTAAGAACTAAACTTGACCACACTTCAACTCCATATTAAGCACACCGCTTATTTTATTATTTTTTTTTTTACCGTATTAAAAATAAAACGAAAATCTGGTTTTAGGAAATGTTTCGTAGGCGAAAAATAACTAACGAATTAGCAATAAAAAATATACAAGTAATAATAATGATAATTGAAATCGACAGATACAACGGTAGATTTTTGTGTAAAAAAAAATATTCCCAAACAAAAAACAATCAAAAATAACAAAAACGATAATCATTCAAAATCAAAAAAAATATTAAAAATTAAAAAAAAAAAAAAATAAATAACTCCATGACCTAATTTAAAATTAGCAAAATCAAAAATAAATCGAAATCATTTTTATTTTTTCCCCCCTTTTATATAAATAAAAATAATTCGGCATCACGCCGCTCGACTTGTTTACTTTGACACCGATCAAATAATATTAACCTAATACCTCAGATTAATAATGGAATGCTAAAAATAAGTTTTTTTTTTAATAAATAATAAAAAAAAAAAAAATGTAATAAAGAAAAGATAATGGACTACCTGCCTCCATTTGCTTTTATTGAAAATGATTTCATGTTCGGTGCCAAATTCATTACTTTTTATTCCTATAAAATATCTTTGTTCTATTCACTTCATATCTATTTTGGTTTGTTTTTTTTTTTAAAAAAAGCCTTACAATAATAATATTATCTCCAACTTTTATTTGGTTGTAAATTTAAGAAAAAACTTAATTCATTCAGCGAATTTTCTTCATTGTTTTTAAAATAAATCCACGTCTACTTTTAGCGAAGAAAACGTGGAATTATCGTGTCTTTCAAGTCCTCTATTATTTCAAAAAATGCTATTTACACGATTTTTCCCAGACGATAAATTCTACTCGTAAGCTACCGTAATTTTGAAATATCTTTTTTTTTTTTTTTAATACAGAAGCAGTTAAACAACAACTCACAGTCTCACACAATACAAGTTTTCGCTAACTTTTTATTTATTAAAATAGCCATCAAAAAGTTTAATTTCAAAGTCAAATAAACAAAACAGAAAAGTAACTAACTATCCTACACGTTCTTCGAACAACGTACCACCACATTGAACTTGAGAGAGTGTATTTGCGAGTGTGTGATACGTCCATTTCGCAAGCAGAATAATAATAATTGCATTATTCTTTCCAAAAAATAAATAAAGGAAATACGGTCTAACGTGCATCGAGGAAGTTATTAGCACTCTCACTCATTCACCTAGATGTACACAGTGAGTGAGTGAAGGGGGCGGAGGGGACCGGGTGAGTCATAATTAGCAAGTGCTGTAAATCCTCAGCCACCTCAAATGAGGAGTATTAGAGAGAAGGTGGGCGGATAAAACGCCACGCTAAAAACCAGCACTTATCACCATTACGTAAACAACACGTGCAAAACACTCTGCAAAATGCCGCCAAATAAGGTGCACCTCAGGAATTGGAACTTGGGAACTCAAAGGATCCGGATGAGCGAATTAAACAAACAACACACAACAACGAGTTAAATACCTTTTCCCAGAATCTCAATTCATTCCAAAAAAAATTTCTCCCATTAAATAACATTTTTCTTTAAAAATAACTATAATAATCGATAAACATTACGATTATTCATCGTTAATCAAACGCTCACTTCGCACGCAAAAGATCGATAAAACCATTCCCCCCCCCCCCCCTTCCCAAAAAATACAACGTGCTCTTCCGGTCAATGAAAATCACTATCCAAGCAGAAAATAATAAAATAACCGCAAGAAAAGAATATATTTTTTTTTTCTCCAAATTTCTTATCGTAATAAAGCACGCCATTTTCTGCGCTGTTATCTTTTTTCTATTTTCCCACCCAAAATAAATAAATAAAATAATAATAAAAATTCCAAATTAATTATCCTTGATTAAAAATATGGCAATAAACGCTTCGCAACAGTCCATTTCACACATTCATTCACATTATTATATACCTACATTTTAATAAATTAAAAAAGGCTCTTATTCTTCGATCGCCAGGTGACTGACCATTAATGCCAGAATCTAATTCTATGCACAAAATACAAATACATAATTTCATTTCTTTTTTTGTGAAAGTAAATTTGGAATACATATATTAAATCGTAATAATGAAGCTTGAAATTCCGAAAAAAAATATATTGTATCACATTTCTAAGAATAATTTGTTAAGTAATTTTCATAACTGTGTCGCAAGGCTATCTGAACGCGTAAATCTCCGTTCCGCCATTTTAAATTTAGTCGTCCGTCACAAAAATGCTCATTTTTTTTTTACTCTCCTTCTCCTTTACAAACCTGGAAATGCCATTCTTATTTTTCGTTTTCGTTTCGATTGTTAATTTCACCTTCCCTTTCGGAGCAGCACCCTCTCGCTCATTCCATACATCACTTAACAACCGCGCTAAATTAAGCTAAACTCTCTTATTTTTATTGTTACTAATATCATTGTTATAATAAAAGCCTGTGAAAAGTGACCCGAAATAATATGAAGGTGGAACGAAAGAAAAAGATGGAGGAAAACATAATTCCGAAAAAGTCAAAAAACATAACAAAAACATTTAAAAAAAAAAAAGAAAAGAAAAGCGTCTCTGCAATGAAAATTATTCCCAAGCCGAAAGCGGTCACGCACCCGGTGCGAGTAGAGTCCCGGGTCCAGTTCGCATCGCACGAACCGCCGTACTCGATCTCGTTTCGTGGGGGAGAGAAAAAAAAAAAGAGCAAAAAGGGGGGAAGAGATATAAAAGAAATAACAGAAAAAGAAAGGCTTAATTTAGTTGATATAAAGGCTAAGGTCGTCATTTCAATGTGAAACAGTTGGGTTTCTCACTCTCTCCTTCTCTCTCTCACACGCGCGCGTTTCACCAAAGAAAAAAAAAAATTCCAGGTGGTGTTGGTGTTTAACTTGTCAAATAATTTAAAAGATTAATAAGCGGCAAGTGTGTAAACTGGAGAAATGTAAAATGTGCGTATTGTCTCGCCGAGATCTAGATCCCAGCGCTTCGGTTGCGCGAAAATAGGCTAAGAAACATCTGTGAACTAGTTTAATAGACGTCAACTACTGTATGGAACGAAACGGCGCCTCTGTCCACCTCCACACAACCACCTCATTCGTTGCTATAACATTCATCACTCCAGCAGCAGCAACACTGACTGACTGACGGGGCTACCTACGGTGACCCGGATGCTCATCTCTCCCTCTCTGCCAATCGATTTCCAATGAAAGCATTACGAGAATAAAAAAACATGATGACTTCCTCGCTCGTTGATACTTTAATGAAAATAATGCGGATTTAAATGATAAGATAATGTAATTCGACAATAATATTAGCTTAAAACCCGATACTTATAATCGTGGCTCAGTAAACAAACTGAAACTGTTTCAATTAATCGACAAATGTAATAGCCAAAACATAACACTGGAGCCTGGAAAGATCCCACCTAGGCGGCAAAAACTTGAACTCTGAGAAAACGCAATTTCAATAACAAACGATCAAATTCAAAAACGCTACCTAAAAAAGACCAGCCTAGAACATTATTAGTCGAAATTAGACGGGGAAAAAAAAACTGAACTGCATTAAATAAGCTTCAATTTAGCAAATTCGGTGTTCAGTTAAACATTATTTCGTCATTTGAATTTTAATTATTATAGCCTACTACTCTTAAAATGTGCGATAGAAATTATTCATCATTAAATCCAAAAATAAAAAAAAAATCTATTTTCGTGTAATACAATATTGGTGCACTGTAGGCCTACAATAAAGAGTTGAGAGAAAGAAAAAAGTACAACCGGTTAGCACCTATTTTTGTCCGATAACTTGCGCTAACGTGGAATTATGATCGACGCAAAAATTATTCATTAATTACACGGTGGTGCGACATTAGAGCGAAAAAATAATAATAACAAAAAAAAAAAGAGAAAGAATAAAGGATTGACCCAATTGAACGTGCTCACGCGCATCTTATCCGTTGAAAAAATCAAGTTCAAGCAAAAACCTCAACGCTTCAAATATCGTATAATTAACCAAATAAACTCGTACCGGGTATCGAAAAAAAAAAATCCACGTTCAACCAACAAAAAAAAAAAAAAGTCGAAAACATTTAAATTAAGCATGTATACGCATGCATCAACATTAAATATAATCCAATATTTTTCCTCTCATTTTTTTTTTTTTATCTCTTACGATTTGATAACGTAATATTAAAAATAGAAAGAAAAAAAAAATCATGTTTAATAATATTGTAACTTTTATCAAATGAGAACTCGTTCACCATCTCCGCCCCCTCCCTACTGTTAAGGGGCAAAGCGTAAAACACCGTCTGCAGCCAATTTTCAATTAAGTTATTAACAAACGAAAGAAGAAAAAAAATGACTGTTGCAATGACATTATTAACTTCAGAAATTCGGTTCTCAAATTTTCATTCAAATACAGATTATTATTGAAAAAAAAAATAAGAATTGATAAAATTAAATGATTGATCTATTCAATATTATGTTAAAGAGATTTCGCCATCAGAATTATTAAGCCTAAAATCCTCTTGCCCCCCATCACTTTCCTCTGCCAACCAACGCAATCGGTGTATACGAGATTCAATTTTGTTTCGAAGCAAACAAACAAAACTAGGCTAAACAAATAATAATATTAGTTGAGTTCGAACCGAGAGATAAAAATGCGCGAGTGTCAATTAAACAGCGTTTCTCAAACGTTGTCTCTTCCATCAGCAACAACAACAACAATAAAAAATGATAGGTGACGTCAGCGGCGAATCGGTATCCAGAGCATCTCGCTGCGACCTACATATTTCATTCATTTTCTTATTTGCCAAAATTAAAATCCGGTACGAGCGAAAATATTGAAAAATTTCGATTTCAATACCACGAGAAAAATAGGTAGCCTACACGTAATACGAGTATAATTTTGATTATGTATGACAGTACCAAATGTATTTGCAAAATAGAGCGCAAAAACCAAGCGTTTTATTGCAATTGACTTAATATTCAATGAGCATAAGATTTTTTGATATCACTTCTATAATAATAATAATAATATGCGTATGGCTGTTATCGAACAACAAATAAAACTTTCATGAAATCTATGAAGCATTCATAAAATTATTATTATCCCTTAAAAATTGATAAAAAAATAATTCTGTTCTAAAAATGTTAAAATAAACGTTGAAAAACATTCCGTTAACGTTTTTTTATTTACCTTTCGATTTCTACTACGGTACATATTACTCGCAGTTTTACAAATAAATTCAAATTATTAGTTGCTTATTTTCAACTTCATTCAAGTTCCGGTATTTTAACAATAATTTTCTTTAATAAAAAAAAGGTTCGCCTTAAGCATATAAAAAATATTACTATACAGTATTATTGAGGTTATATTTAGTTTTGTAAAAAAAAAAGTTTTCTTTTGTACATTTTGTACATGCAAAAAATTCCACGCAAAACGTTCGTTTGACTCTTTTAAAAAATTATTAACGGTCGACACACCGGAACCGCGATAAATCTTACATCAATTTACATACGAGACACATTTATTCCAAAATTAAATTCGAAATAAAAAAAAATTCTTTAAATAGATATTAAACCAAAAAAAAAAAAAAATGGACGTGTAAAAACAGTAGTAGAGTAATATTAAAAGATGACGTCGACTTGCAAGACCATTAATAACCAGATGAAACCCACTCCGCACCAACTGCACGTTCCAATCGTAAAAATGTTAGCTTAATAAATGATTAAAAAAATTTTCTAGGTTGATTTTTTTCTCTGTTTTTCGATGCAACGTATTTTAATGAGGAAACGTCACGCCAAAACGTTGCGTAACGCGTTAATTAAAATCGTAATATTTACGACACGAATAAGAGTAGCGCGTGTCCACCGGCGGGAGGGATAGAGGCAGCCTGTGGTCAAACATTCAATTTTCTAACGAGATTATCCGACCGACACGTCCGGAAAAAGGTGTAAAAACACAATCATGAGTTCGGGAGGAGAAGAAAAAAGAAAATCCTAATGAACCAGTTATCGGTCAGAAGACGATGGGTCGCCCCTCCCCCAGCCACACTCATCCCCACCAATCTTCCTCAGAAGAGAAGTCTCAAAAAAAAAAAAAAAAAAAAAATCGGAGCGATCATTGTTCAATTTCCTTTTTCCCTGCGCATTGCTTTTTTCTCCGCGTATGGTGTACGGAAATCCAAATTACACAATTTTCTTCCTCAATCCACATCCAAACTTATTTCCCATTTGATTTTTAACTTTTTCTTTTCTTACTAAATTTTTTTTTTTAAATTAATTTATACAATCATTTATCACTCTTTGCCATGCAGAAATTTAAAACGAGATAGAAAAAAAATATTCGATTTACGTTTAATTTGTTGACGAGAACTGCAATGAGCATAAACGGAAGAGAAAAAAAAAAGAAATAAGAATCAAACGGTGAGCCAATAAAAGTTCTTTTACCTTGATAAAAAAAAAATTTCCAAAACTGTTTTTTAACACCTTTAACCAGAAATTTTTTTTATTGTCCCACAAAACCTTTCAGAAAATGACTTTGATTAGATCAGGAAAAATCAAAAGAATTCGCATTGTCTCTTTCAACACTATGGCTCATTACATACATTTAGAAAACGCATTAAATGTATTAAAAGACATTTAATTTTCATCTCAAGAATGACAGAGAGCTTAATCTTATTCTTTTAAATCAATAATAAAAAAAAAATTGAATGATAGGCTTCCGTAATGAAAATAAAAATTTTAAATCTTCATCTTAATTTAACTCTAAAACATTTGCGAGCAAAGCATAAGAATCTCTTATTCATTTCCAAATAACTCAATTCGCCATCATCAGATTGTAACGTTTTCATCGCAGCAATTAACAGCACCAGTAATTTTACGCCGAGTAGTTAATCTTCCTCGCTCCACGTCCACACATCTCCACAAAGAAACAAAAAACATATACTGTATTTAAAAAGACTTTTATTTCTCCTTAAAAAAAAAATGCGGGTACTTGAGATCACCCAATGCGAAACTCCTAAGTTGATTTCACGCTCAGTCACCTCCATCCCTCCCCTCAACCAAAAAAAAAAAACCCCATCTCCGTCTCAAATCCTTAACGCTAACATACATTTCAGCATCAACTTAACGCTATCAGTTGCTTCATTTAACGCCAATAAAAACAGTCGACGAAACCCCAAGAAAAAACGTATGACGTCATCAACGTCACCGATAAATTAGTAGTACTGTAGTGGAACTGTCTCCAAACCCCATCCGCGTCGAATCGAGTGTGACGTCATGCTCGGCCGGTCACCCTCTCGAACGCGTGAACCCGTGACGTCACCCTCCCCTCCCCCCCCTTGCAAAAGTCAGATAACGATCAGATAAATACGTTGCACTTGTCCGAGATGCGCCACTCTACTCCTGGCGGAGGATTCGCTTCGCGTATCCGTTTCCGTTCTCAGAAACGTCAATATTCTATTTAGCATCGAACCGAGCATGCGCACAGGTGCGTAAGAGGAGGAAAGAGAGAGTGGAAAATAGGAGAGAGAGAAACTTATGAGAAAACAAACTCTCATTCCCCCTCTTCCATTCAACGCCACTATTCACCTTTATCATCATTACAACTTCCGGTCCTGCCTCTGGTGGTCATGCACGGCGCATGCACCGACTTTCATTAAAAAAAAAAAAAAGTAAGCGCCGGGCGAAAATGTTAATATGGAAGTACGGAAGAGAGCTCATCCTTCTCCGTCGAACAATAGAAGCACTTCCCCCGCTCCATTCTTAACCTGGCCATAGTGGACGCCAGTAAAAATGAATGAAAAGCGCCAAAACGAACGACTCGCGCCCCACTCTCCATCCCGTGCGCTATTGAAAACGCACGCCACCAGGGGGAACAAGGATTTCCGCTTATTTAATGGTCAGTGTCAGTCAAACGCGTCAACAACCGAAGCAGAGTTAAAAATAACAAATATATTACCATCAACCAAAACAAAAAAAAAAGAAAAACGGAAAACTGTCCATTTCAATTTCAAAATGAACAATCGATCACGTACCGAGCATTACGTTATCGCCAACAACTCAATAACGCTTTTAAGATTCCAATCAGAATGCTCCCGCAACATTCCCTTCTTAAAAGTATAGTTTACATCCACATACAAATACAGTAATATAATAACACATATTAAACGCCAATATGTTGCAATTATTCATTCCATAGATAAAAATTAACACCTATACGCAAGACCACCTCTGTTTCGAGACCACCTCAAAAACGTCCCTCCCATTTTCCCATGTTAAAGCACCTCTAATAATGAACCACCTCTACTACAAGACCAGTGACCACCCATTTTATGGTCCCATTTCAAGACCACTGAAATTATGATGTTTCAAACTCGGCAGCAGTGCCGAAATTTTTAAAAAGAAGTGATTTGATTATTAGTTAATTTCCTCACTTCGAAGGCGAGTGAAATTTAAGTCTCGAGAATAACATTCGCTTTATATCGATTGAATGGCAAGCGCGAGATAGGATAAGAAAATTAAAGAAAAGATAATTGTAAATGGAATCGAAGCCATCCATTGATTTTCCCCAATCCTTCATTTTTTCCTCTCTCTTTAGATTTGAGTAATTTAGTATTGCGGAATGTCGTCAATACAATCGAACAACACAATAGGCGATAATTCGATGAGAAATTGCTGAGTTTCTTCTCTCTTTTTTTTTTTTTATAGTACTTGCTTTATTTTAGCTTTTCCCCGCATTTAAAAGAAAACTAGTGCGCGTCACATTTTATAAGCGTTTTGTTCGTCTATTTCACGGAACAATGCCAGGTCAAGGTGATCGTCGATTTTTAATATAAACACAGATAAAAATCATCATCGCCGAGAGAGAGAGATTATTATCCAAAACGCAATCGATAGTACGTGCTATATAACAAAGGGAACAGGATTACCTACGTGTGGCGTTTAACCCTCTCTTCGCAACTCAACACACACACACACATTGATTGAATGATGGGAAAGCCCGTGTTTTTCGAATCAAATGATGGGGAGTCAAGTGTGATAAATACAAAAAAAATGCAGAACTCATAGCGTAACGCAATATCCGATGTCATCGTAAACAAACCTTGAAAATGTTACTCGAGCAGCAATTTCATAAATTACGTCATTTCCCGTTTGCTAAATCTACCTGTACACAACCATCTCGCAAAAAAAAAAAAAATCACATTTTTCAAGCGTAAAAAATACACTAATAATTCGGTTAACGAAGGTGATGCATTCCAAGAAATACTAAAAAAAAAAAATTCTGTTCGATTGGAAATATTCAAATTTCATAAAATGAGCGAATCAAACGAAACTCACTATGTAGGCTACTGTATCATGAATTCTCTTGCAAAAGACAGATTAAATTAGTATACGGTTGACTTCTCTTGTACAATCTATTAAACTCGTAGTAATCTGCAATTTAGTTTGTAAACAAAATGTTTTAGCGCTTTCGTGACGTATCCGAAAAAAAAAAGATGCAGCGTGAAGTACCATGAATTGACATTGTAAAAGTAATTTAAATACTCTATTATTGTAAAAACAATCCCTGCAGATGAATAAAATAATACCATACGCTTTTACGATACAGCTACATAAACGTTGCCAACCAAAAAAAAAGTACCATAAGCCTACTCCAATTAATATTTATGCAAAATTATCAGCTTCAAAAAATTCCAAATGCTGCATGCCAAATCTATAATTCTAATTTCGTTATGCAATAATAATTGTTTGAGTCAAAACAGAACATGAGCGCAATTGAAATACGTATAAAACGGGTAGGAATGAACTTTCAATAATTATTAATTTTTAATTTATTTATGGCAACGATAATTATTTTATTATTTTCAGCTCGTGTTTTCGTTAACGAGAAGCTTCTCAATGTTGAAATGTGTTATATATTTTTAAAAAAATGATATTTACGAGGTGCAACTTGTTATTAACCTGCTGCTGCTGAATCGTTTCTTTTAAATTTAGTTTCAACAACTTTTTTTTAAAAAACAAAATACAGTATCTTATTAAAAAAATGTTTTCAACAGTTGATCACAATCGACAAAACGAGGCAATTCATTTTACACGGAACGTTTTATTTCCTATTAACAAAAAAAATAACTGCATTTCAAATTTCTCTTCACTCGCGGCTTCCCCTTCCAATTAAGCAAAAAGTTCGTCTTGCAAAACGCGAAATTAAAATTTATGTTCAACTTCCTTTTATTGTTTTTAGTAATAAAGTATATCCGCATCAAGTAAATTAATCCCACATTTCAATGAATCTGTATAAATTGCCAAGTAAACAAACACACGACAGCGTAATAGTGCTGCCCTCTACACACAGCCTTTCCACACAGAAATCCACTAATACCTTCCCATTTAATATCCAGGCATTTAATACAAAAGCAGTGTCTACGTTTTATAATTTACATTAAAAACAATATTTTGCAGATTTCAGTTAAAAATGCACTTTTCCTTGAAAATCCATTTTATGAGCCGACTAAAACACGTTTCATTCTGTAAAACAAATCCCTTTGAGGATAAGAGTTATTGCTCTTGAGTCTTAACGACCATAAATGTCGATGGATAAATGACTAACCATTTCCGTTCCTCAATCAAATTGTATTAAAAAAAAAAAAAAAAAAAAATGCCAAAAATTCTCAATACATATTTCGTGTCCACCAACGCACATTTTCTCCACCCACCCACTCAAAATCGACTCGAAAATCTTTCCAAAAAATCAAACACCCATATTGATTATTAGACATTCTGATCGGCGACGATGCCATAATACGATACCTGTAATATTATTCTACCCCCTCGGTTTATACCAATTGTCAACCGCTAACTTGCTACCAGGTAAATGACTGTGTAAGCTCTAACTTTATGTGAGGTGGCGTGGGAACATAGCATCAACCTAAATGCTGTACATGTATATACTTAACGAAGAACGAATTCTCCTAGTAAAGCTTTAATTAAACTTTTTCTCCAGTAAATTCAATGTTTTATACTTAACAAGTTTAGCTGCACATCTAATTGAGGTTCCTTTCAAATGCGCAGAAATTTGTTTCAAACAACTAAACTGTTTTTTAGAAATTCGCATTTTTATAAAGTTCATATTCATTGAAAATGTTTTGTTTTTTTAATAAAAACCAGAATATTTGTACATGTATTCTAAAATCTAAAAAAAATTAAATATTTTCAAGAAGATTAAAAGCTTTTAGCCTTCAAAATCTTAAAATATTCCACAAATACTTTCTATTTACCGTCTGCGTGACTGCAGCTTTGACAGTTAATAATTCAAAACTTTTTAAATGTTGTTAAAACTATTATTTTGATAAATTATTTACTTCTAAAAAATTTCTTTCAATTGTTATTATTTTTATAAGAGTTAAATCCAGTTTTAATTCACGCGGTTTTCATATTCACCGTAGCTTAGCCTCGATGTTATCTCAGCTCTTAATTCGAGAGAGTAAGCTGCGGTAGGAACGTCGAGGGCAATATGGTCATGGGATGGTCATACGTAACTTATCCTCGGTAGCATTTTCTTAAACGGTTCACCATTTTCACACGCCAAATCGTAAACGACTGAAAAAAATTATTACAAAGAACAAAATCTTTTTTTTTTATAATTCAAGGATTGTATAATTCTGCAATTTGTCACCGGGTAAGTGATACGCTTTGTAACGGTAAACTAAACAAACATAATAAATTGCAGTTGCCGGTCACCGTAGGAGGGCGCAGTCGTAGGACGACGATATTTAAAAAATAAAGAAAAAAATATTTGTACGCGCTTCGATCCCAAAGCCAAAAAAGTAGAAATTTCACAATGTCCTATAAATCGGTCAAAATTTAAAAATACAAAATTTTTGGTCTTATCTTCGACGTTTAAAGAGAGAGAAAAAAAAAGCAAAAACTAAAAGACCACATAAATTAATCTTCATCTCAAATTTCGCCATTCCCAACAAAAAAGTTGTAAAATAATATTCTAAAAGCTTCAACACAACACTTTTTTTTTTCTCCTTCAACATTGTCTCTAATCTGAGAAAGTGTTTCTTCCAAATGAGTTATGATTCGCTAGATCGCGTAACATTCATCTCCATTCCGTATAAATTACATGTATTTACTTCGTGTAAATAATAACAATTTTACTGAAAAAGTGCCTCGCAGAGCGAGATAATTTTTCTAAACTACCCAATTCCAACGAAATAAATATGCTAAACTGCAACGTTAATATCAAAATTAAATGCAGACTGGAAGTAGTCAAAAATGCTGAACGATTTTCAGCCTTTATAAAAGTTGTCATCTTCAGACATTTTATTATACTGAACGCTGTCGAAAACAATCGACTACGGTATATGTTAATTTCCAAACTTTGTAAATATTTTTTAAGAGCAACTTTTTTTTGTTTCAAGAAAAAGGTCAAAAAATAAAACTTTTAAAACTATAATTCGAGATTGTCACGAAATTCAATCATTTGCAATTAATTTTCAAGAATCAAGATCAATATAATCCTTAGAAATAGTTACTTCAAATACCGGTACGTAATTTAAATTTTACAAAATTTTATTTAAAAAAAAAAAAAGAATTATTTTTCAGCTTTTACACACGTACGGTATGGTATGTCCGAGCCTTTAAAAAGCTCTTAAATTGAGCGCGTGCCATTCCTTCGCAATAATAATTAACGCTTCCTCTGATTAGCTCACAGCGTCGAAAGAGAGCGAGCGCATTAAACTTTTGTTTCACGTCCTTGGGAACATTATTACAAGATTTTCGAGGTAGACAACACAACAAACTGGCTATCTTTTTTTCTTTTCAAATATAATCAAAAAAAAAAAAAAAAAAACTCAAATTCCTCGCTCACGTATGTGTATATAAAAAAAAGTGACCGAAAGCCGCTCTAATGTGTAACGCACACGTAACAAAAACTTAAAACGCTAATAAAAAATAAAACGCATTAATTTCGGCGAGCAAGTATAATAAGAATAAAAGCACAAACGTGATTTAAAAAAAAAAAAAATTGAAGTAAAAAAAAAAGAGAATAAGGTATGCGGCGCATAAAACGAACGAAATAACACAATTTCTAATCCAAATTCCCATGCGATGGTCAACTCGCTCATTGACCACCACCACCAACCCCCCTTCTCTATATGCACGAGTAGTTCCTTTGATAAACTAACAAAAAAAAAAATCTCCCGTGTATAATAAAAATTCGTCAACATATGTTAACGCGAAACATGCGCATGAATTACATGAGCAAGAAGAACGATGACTTGACCTAATTGAGTACTTAACCAAACTGTAGGTTAGCCACCTTGGACTTAAAAAGTATCAACCAAGAAAGAAAAAAAAAGATTTTTTTTTTGGTTACAAGAAATAATAATATGAAAAACTTGTCGTTATATATTTATAACTCCATTTGAAAACATCTGATTTCCAAGAGAAACAAATAAAACTAAACCGCATTAGAAATTTAATATTATTCAGAAATCTAAATAAATAAATGTATCGATCGAAATGGGGAACTAAAAAAAAAATGCTTTTAAGATTGAAGTGGTCAATCTCATTTTTTTTTTGTAGAAATGTGCGTGCGGGAGAGTTTATCGCGCAATAACCAGTAAATAATAATAATAAAAATAAAAAAAAAATTAGAACAAATCCCAATCGATATCCGAAACTTTCCTATTTGCAATACAGATTATTGTATATACATGTACAGCTACTTAATTCGTGTCTCGTCTTCCACTTTTAAATTTCAAAACTCCAAAAAAATAATTTAAAACATTTAAAAGTTCGTACATTTCAACTACTTTATACTGTACTTGCATCAACGGTGCCTATTAGGAAAAATTGTAATCGCAAGTTTTTTAAAGCAACTTTCAGTTGACACAAAAAATCAATCACATTGTGAATTAAACTGAATCTAGTAAATTGATTCTGTTCCTCCAATAAAATAAAATTAGATTTTGATAACAAACTGTGGTGCATTAAACCAATTTCAACGAGCAATTCTTTCAGAGCGAGCCTTGAAAACGATCAATCGAAGTTGGACGACCAATGTGAAAACTCGTCCAATATTAATTTTCCCGCTTTGCATTCGCTCGTGCGTGTTTATGCGTAACTCGAGATTTTATTGAGATATGAAAGAAGCCTTTTAACTTTTTTTATCGAGACACTTATTCGAACTACTCGATTAAAAATGACGAATTGAAGCAACGATTTGCAATTAGCTAAATACAGATACGAATTTCCCCCAAAATAAAACCTATAAAAGTATCGTTAAAAAAAAACATGGCGAAAAAGCTAAATTGAAAAAGGAATTGACTCGACCTCTAATATTATTGACAAATAATAATTGATTTAATTTTTTTTTTTTGTTTGATATACAGTATAAATTAAAGAAACGTTATCCTCGACATTTATTGCGCGTAGCAAGGCAAACGCCTTATTAAAACGACATTAAAATGGACTCTAAAAGACTACTACAACTATCCGTCACCCATCGACCACCCCCTTCATCAGTTGACCACCCCTGGACCACCCTGACTGTCCCGTTATTATCATCGCGCTTTAGACCCAATTTCAGGTTTAAATATCCACAACTAAAAATTAAAATGCTTATAAAGCAATAAAATAAATAATTGCACAATTTAAATCGTAAAAATTAACAATTAAAAACTCAAACCCTCATTTAAATTGTTTATTTTTCTTTTTTGTAAATAAAAAAAAATCAATACCATTTTATCAAATGCGATTTCACAATTGCCTAATAATCTTTTCCAGTTTAAACCTCTCGTACATGTAGTATATTATATTTTTTTTTTTCCAACAAAAAATAGCAAAATAAAATAAAACCTTGAATTACTTTATTAAATCAAATTGAGATATTGTTCTACTAAATATTCGTCTACTGCTTTCCCTGACATAAATCTCGGCCATCCCAAAATTAATAAATTTGCAAAAAAAAAAAATAATAATAATAAAATTATTAAGAAGAAGAAAAAAATATCTTAAAATTTGTATTCCATTTTTTTTATTTTTTATGTTGAATGATAACGAGCGAAAATTTAAATGAAAATCTCATGGCGTTTGCATTTAAAAGTTCGAAATTTTGTCGTGACGAGAAAAAAGGTAAACAATTTCATTTGTCAGAATCCTTATTTGTCTGACAATTGTCCGAGGACAACGAACGAACAAACTATCTCATGTCTCATCCTCATGATCTTATGGAATCTTCACAAACAATGCCCCATAAAAATAAAAACAAATCTCTTTCGGTGGAACTCACTTAGATATTTAATGCTTCAATTCAAAGCGGACAGAACAATATTCGTGACTCGAGTATTTAGAAAACACTTTGTTCGGTACACACACAACTTTTTAGATTCGAAGAAGTTGTACCCATAAAAAAAAATTCCCAAAATTTCCGGTTAAAAATCTATTACCCAACAAAAAAAATATAATAAATAAAGTAAATAAATAAACAAAACAAAAATTGTTTTCTCCCAACTTCTCAATTTCATTTTTTTTCTAAATTTCGGAAATGTTCTAGGAAAATCAAACAATCGTCAGAAAACAGTAACGTTCATTTTTCCGATGAATCTTCAATATTTTATTGCGTTAACGCTAGGTGGCGCTCTCGAACAGCATCTTCCAAATCCCCCAACCCCCTCGAAACAAACTGCTTCTTTCGAGAATAATTCATTGTATTTCTATGGAATTTTTTTTTCTTTTCCCAGCATAACTACCGATGTCCAGCACACGTTTTTCCGCCTGCTAAAAAAAAAAAAAAAATGGAAAAGAAAAAGTCCACGCACGGAGCTTTGCGGTCCAGTTCATTAACCTTCCCCTCTCGCCTGCCTGCACTTGCACCTGATCAAAAAACGGATCTTCATTAAACCTTATGGTTTACCCTCGGGGATCACCGTGGCCCACCAAAGCCATTCACCACACTAATCCTACTGTTAATTACCTAATTACTTTACAATTAATAATAAAGCAATTTAACGCACCTAAACAAAAAAAAAAAAAAAAAAGAATTTCTTCGTTCCTTTATTTTGATTTTGCAATAATAAAAAATTAAATAAATATAAAAAATAAAAAAAATAACCTGTTAAAAGATTAAAAAATAATTTGCTCTATAATATAAAAATATTAACTGCGCCGATAAACAAAGCCATAAAATAACATTGCAACTTTAATTATTGCGTGATAGATTATAAAAATCCCCATAAAATCTCATTAAGTAACTTCCCAAATTTCTTTTTATGAAGTTCTCGATTGTTAATCAACTTTTTTTTACTCTCCATCACCACCATTCACCAATCGCGTAAAAAATAATAAATCTCAATCGTAGTATGGTAAGCAAAACCCAAAATCTCAGTCATTCGAAATATTTAATTAAAAAAAAAAAATAATGCTAATTTTATAAAGTTAAATTTTAAAAGTATTTTAATAATATCTTTACTGTAGCAATAACTAAAGTCTGCATTAATTCAAGGAAATTGCATTTCCATTACAATGCCTTAAAATGATTATGATTAAAAACAAAATACAAGCTTTATGAATTTTTTTTTTTGTTGTAAAAATTTCCTTGAAAATTACTACTTTTTTTTGTAAAGACAATTTAAAAAAGTAGTTTTTAATCAACTTTTTGAATTTGCTTAACAAAATGCTGCGGCTAAATATGTCTATAAAAGTCATTACACTTAAACAATTATTAACCAGCTTTGAAAAACAAAAATTTAAATTCTTATCTAAATAAATGATGATAGACTTGCGCATTAATAACAATAATAATATCAACCTATTTTAATAATAATTATTTAAAAGAATTTTAACTGTCTTGGTCAAACAACTGCATAAAATTGAGCATTCGATTTAAAATAAAGTTTTTTCAGTCCTCTTAATGTACTTCGCAACTAACAAATCTCATCCAGGTATCTTATTCGGAAAAAAAGATTCTTAAATTCTACTGCTAGTCGGATAGAACGAGAGTTTTTCATGGTGCCGTGATGCTCGCCGTAACCTAAATCAATCTCGACCAAATAAAAAATAATTGCAATCATTAATCAGTGATCAACAACAAACACCACCCACTCCTTCTATCTCTCCCCACTCCAAATCATCGCTCGGCGCGAACAATATAAAGCAATTTCGACTCGTCATCACCTCCCGCGCGTCACTCTTCGCATCAAAACGTGAGAATAATGTCGATGAGACCGCGCGCGTTCATTTGGAGCTGGTTGATGATAAACTTTTGCCTAAATTGTCGTCGCGCGTGGAGTCCATTAATCATAAAAAGTCGAGAGATAAAAGACACTTTTTTTCCCCCCCTCCTTCTCCTTCGTCTTCAAATAAACAAGCAACAAAAATTAAACACGATGAGGAGGATAAGATCGAAGAAAAAGCCTGCGCATTGCAAGAAGTTTGATACAGTCGCTTGTTCCGAACCCTCATTAAGCTTCGAAAAACATATTTACGGAGCTGTTTCACCTCGACCGACGTTAGGTGACCCTGTCATCGCGTGATGGATATAAATCTCCCCGCCAACAACTCAATTCCAACTCTGATCGACCCGGTAACTATACGTACAGCGTATATGTAAAGATCGGTAGTTGGCGATAAGAGATGCTAATTGGACATCTCACCTCACTCGGGGTCGAACATAGCCACCGAATTCAAACCACCAACTTCATTCATTATACTAATAATCAAACGCAACAATAGACAACACGAGTAAAGTTTTTCATATGTAGCAAAGACTTTGGGAAAGGTGAAACGTGAGATCAAAGTCATCAGTCAACTTCTCATCATCTTTCACGAGAGAGCGGGGGAAGAACTTCATTCCATTTTCCCCAATCTGATAACCCGCCTTGTTTTTGTTTCTAATGGATTTCACGATGGATATATTATTATAATACACCACGTCACCTTTATTTACGTCTTAGTTTAAGACAAACCACGATTTTACGTTTTATCAGCGTTAATTCGTCATCAATTTTGATTACTTTGCCCCCCATTACAATTTCCCATTGTGCAACTCATATACGAGTAGGACAATATTTGGCACTCATAAAATTTGACAGCTAAAACAAGTTGAATTTAGATTGTTTTTTTTTTTTACAATTCCAATGAATAACAGCCTAATTAAAAAAATTAATTTAGCAATTTTAGTTTGTGGGAAAATAAAATCCAAATAATAAAACTTTAAAGCAAATTGCTAAAGTTTGAAGTCAGAAATTTTAAATAAGACACTTTTTAAATAATAAAAAAAAAATGAAAATAAACGAGTTGTTGGCGTAATTAATCCAGTACCCAATCTAAAATACCCGTTCGAAACTGATGGAAATTCAAATTTTCAATTAAAATAGAAAATGACCGCAGATAAGAAACTTTTTAATTGAGAAAAAATTTTTTTTATAAAATTCCCAGAATCAATTTGTTTTATGAAAGCAAACAAAAAACAAAAGATAGAAAGTTTTGGATCCACACGACGACGACGAAGAACGAGCGACGAGACGGTAAAACAAGAAGCCTATCGCCAATCTCGACATCCCTCATTTTTCCAATAATAATAAAACGTTCGTCTGCTGAGAAATGACACTTTCATTCGCCGATAACAATCATAAATACGTGTCCGAATGAACAAGCTAGCAAATCAACCCACCTCCTTCTCCCTCAACTAAATTGACAAATAAATTTCAGCAAGTAAAAACCTATCATCGATCAGTTCACCAACAACATACCAAAAAAATAAATAAATGAAAATAAACACTTAGAACGTGTTTTTGTCAGCGCGACACTCCATACATCGCCATTATTCGAGCCGGCGGTCACTTCCTCAACATGCTCTGATCTATTGTTACGCAAAAAATAAAATTTTTTTAAAAAAAAAAAAAAAGTGAATTAATCGATCGCAAAACAAACAGAAAAAATGTATGGCATAACAATGCAAGTCCGGTTATTGTGTTAAAAATTGGTCACAATAGAACGACGCATCCGCAAACGTGCTGCGTTTTAACTTCTATTAACTGATTCGAATAAAATAAAAAATGGCCAATCAAAAAAAGAAAAAAAAACTATTAAAAAAGAGTGCGAGTCCCGCTTCAATTAGTTTCTCTCTCGCTCGGTTCATCTTCCTGTTTTTAGTTTTCGGTATTACCGTCATCGGCATCAATTTACGTCCAAATTCATTCACTGCTAATACTATTACGCAGAATACAAATGAGACTTGAAATTGAGATTAATGCCTGCATACAAGTTTGGAGTTAGCGCGACTAATTGCGACCCGAAATTACCACTTGATAAATATGCTAGGCCTGTCAGCTACGCCATACTTCATCAACAATAGGCTTCACATTTACCTTGCACAAACCACATTCAAAAAATTATTTATTTTTTTCTAATGCTGTTTAAAAGTCAAATGCTTATTTTTATTCTTGGAGCAACGTGATAATCTTAAGGAAGAAATATCTCCATAAAAAAAAAAAGTTTAAGGACGCGGAAGTGAAACTCGATAAAGTATTAAAAACTTTTAATTATTACAAATAAATCTTTCTTAATAATGCCCGTAAAAAAAATAACTTTCGCCTTAGTATTTTAAAGATGATTACATAGGCAAAGAGAACCGAGCATTTATGGCGACATAAAACAGCGGTTTGAGCTGACAGAGATATCAGATGAAAAAAACTCAGCTTAATTATCTTTTCCCATTAATTCCGATTTACTCCTTTACAGATGTAAAAATAAATCCCCCACCGTTTTCAATCGGAGAAAGAACACCTTTCTTTCCATACCCTCCTCATCCACGTCATTGGAAACCGCAGGAGCTCGGAACATTAAAAGTTCCTAGTTTCAAAAACAGTTAAATCGCGATTCTTGCGGTATGTTCTCCACATTTGAGCTTCACTTTTCTAGTACCGTACATGCATTAATATAGCCTCTAAAAGAATACATAATCATCTCTTATAGAACAAAGTAAAAAAAATTAAATCGTATAAGAATTTGCTTAAGGAAATTCTTAGAAATTTACAGTTTAATTTCCAAGCACAATAAATTCACTATAACTTCCTTAATTTAAATAATTAAATAAAACAAGTTTAACTTGATTTATGAAAAATTAATTTTAACATTTTTGGAACCTTAAACGCGTGTCACTTTCTTTGATTTCACTTAACCCCCAAAAACCTCTTTAAAAAAATTACTTTCTTAACATTCTCTAAATTATTCTCCCCAAATTGCCATTCGTTCCGGTGTCAATCGTCCCCGCAATTTTTAATACCTTATTGCAACGCGTCACGCGAGTTCCATCGCTTATAGAAAAAGAAAATGAAAAAAAAAAAAATCCATCTTCCAATATAAGTAGAAAACGTATAAACAGCGTGTTGATTTTCTCGAGTCACGATTCCCCACTCCTCCCCACCCCTTCGACCTCAACTCCAGGAGTCAAGCTCATTCTCACCTCGTTACGCCGTTCAATTTTTATCAGCAGTCACATATATCTGTGCACGCCTGACAACAAAGATGTACGCCGTGGCCAAATCGCGCGAGACAGGTTAACAGACTTACCCTAAAATCCCCCACTCGGCTCTGGACAGCGGTTCTAAAATAAAAAAAAAAAAAGAAAAGTTGAATTTAATTATTTTAATATAATATAGAAACATAAAAAGCGTTACAAATTAATGATGCTAAAAAAGGCGTAACATATTAGATAAACGTTATAACTGACAAAGTTAATCAATTTGCACAAATACAAAAATAAATTATTTATACCGGTACGTTAAATCCACACCAATTACCAATAGCGAAACAAAAGCACAGGGTTCTTTCTTATTGTGAACAGCACAAAATAACGCCAATTCCGACTTCTCAATTCAATTTACTATAGGATTCAGCTCTACGAAGTTGCGTTTTTGTCATTTCATGTTTTTTGCCCATAAGCTTTTAATCATTATTTTTGCATTTTTTACAAGAAAAAAAAAATAATTATAAAAACTTTGAACTAAAATATTCAAATCCTTTAAAAATACAGCAGAACTTGGTCATAGCGGACTTCAAGGTAACGGCAAGAATCCGATGACAGCCGATGAATTGACAAAACTCAGTCGTTATAATTATACAGCATATGACAGAACCTGAATTTGGGATACGAGTGCATTACATCCGAGGCCACTATAACCGAGTTTTACTGTACAACACTTAAATCTATCATTTTTATATCACCTAAAGAATCTGATTAGCTCGACCAAGATTAAGTTTTTGCGTAGCAACATATCTTTAGCAAATTTTACTACCCAAAAAAAAAAAAAAAAAAGAACGAGTTACGAAATGACGTCATGTTGGATAGTAAATTACCATCTACTTTATTTCGCGTTAAAACTCACATAAATCAAAAAATAATAATTTATCCACGTAAAGTGCCTAATATAATTTCACAGCTATACGTTGTACGAGTATATTTTTTATTTTGTCATATATGCCGTGACGCCCTCATTTTCCCCCCGCAATTCAATTAAGCTGAGTAGTTAAAAAAACCCCTCGACACCCCCGAAAATCATAATTAACTTTCTTAAAGACGCTTTTAATTTAGTTCACCGATGTAGAAGAAAATTCGTCACATCGCCGCGCGATTGCCGCCCTCTTTCGCCTATTTAACCGCTAAAAAAAACGCAACCTAGGAAAGACGTGAAAAAAGCCACAAAAACCGAGCAAAATTACGGGGTAAACAATTTGCTCGCAGCAATATTCATCGACCTTATTTAATAATAATAATTGATGACTCACACCACCGTCTCATCCGCGGCTCAGGCTCAATGACGTCACTAACCTAACCTCGATGCCAAAAAAAAAAAAAAATAATTCACCGAAAAACCAACTGTCACAATTTCAAATTAATAAATCTCGAAAAATCCATTTCTACCTCCCATTTCATTCCGAAAGAAAAAAAAAAGTATTTATTATTTCGAGACGAACTCAATACGCCTATTACTCCGAACGTTTCATTTTTACGAGTTGAAAAACAGATTTTAATTCAGGTCGCCATTGTACAAATATAACAATTTCTATTTTCTTCTTTTAAATAAATAAATAAAAAAAAAAGTTTTTTTTTTAAAGAACGTGTGCGTTATGTAATCAAATGCGTAGGTGTTTTTGGTGGTGGTTGATGGGATATTTTTCTTCGACTGTCCAACTTTTAAAAATAAATGTTCATAATGAGTTTACGTCGACGTAACGTTGAAGTATCGAGCGGGGGTGGCAGAGTAATACTGTTATTAACATTGTGTTTTTGTTTTCTTCTCTCTCTCTCTCGAGGACACATTTCCTACCTGAGCTGACTCCGAGAAGTAGCACACCATCATCGACCCATCCTTAAAATAATAATAATATAAAAAAAATCTTCATCTCGCGCTCTGCCATATTGCAGCTGCACTCCCCACCGAGCTCAACGTTGACGCACCCCCAACTCCCCCCCTTCCCTCTCGCTCTCTCTCCCCCACAACCACACGTATGTGATTAGCTTTTCATTGACAACGCAACGCACGTGAAAAGCCATTAAAATAAATTACGATTAGAATAAATATAAAAAAAAAATATACTTTTATTAGCGACTGAATGTAACCTTAACGGTGATCCCACACTGATAAGAAAATTAATCAAATCGCTCCATCTTCGCCCGGAAACACCTCGCCACTCACTCCCCGCCGCATTATTGATTCACGCCGTCAAAAAATCACCATTTCGATGTTTTACCTCATTTTTTCATATTAAATATTTGAATTACTATAAATAACCAGCTGTAATAATAAAATTCTTTTTACATAAACTGTCGTCAAAACGAATGTCAAGAAACCTCTTTTTTTCGTTGAAAATTTTAATTATATTTTATATAGAAACCGAGTGCGATTAAAATAATAAATTTAAAAAAAAACACAATTTCACCAGTTTGTAATTTATTTACATTGACGCTAATTCTAAAAAATATTTTCATTATTATTAGCCAAATTCAAAAAATGATAAAGTTTAAAAAATAGGTCATCGCAAAATGTGTTTCATAAAAATAAATGCCCTATTTGCTTTATTCAAAATAAATAAATAATAAAGATTAAAAAAAATACACGAATTATTTTTGTTAAATAATTAAATAATAATAATTTCGTCCTCAGAAACAGAAACCACTTTCCCAGAACAAAATTGTTTGTAAAACTCGTAAAAAAATAATTATTACATTCGCAAAAAAATTAAAAAAAAAAAATAATAATAACTTAATTATTTTAACATTTTTTCTCTTAAAAAAATGTGCAAAAAAAAAAAAAAAAACAACCCTTTAAATAATTATCCTTATAGCAACTTAATTGTACACGAACAATTAGCTTAAGTATACGATAAAGTCGCACTTGAATCGTCCCATTCCGATTCCCCAATTTCATTGATGATAATTCGATGCAGTCGATGGCCTGACTAATCGTCGCTCGCCTCATTAAGCACGAAAAATCATCTGCTTCACCCGGCGACGCACACTTTTAACGAGTAAACAATTTCGCCGATAAAAAAAAAATAATAATGAAAATAAAAAGAAGGTGACAAAAAAAAATCAGTTCATTCACGGAAGAACAATTAATCTTTTTCCTATAACCATTATTTTATCAGCAGCAGAAGAAGAGTGAGTGAGAGAGAGATAAATCGTGTAATGAGTTAGTAGTTGCAAGGTTAAAGAAAGAGAATGAGTGATCATTTTTCACCTCGGTAACAATTAACGATACCAAAAAAGAAGAAAAAAAAAACACAACCACTACTAGTACCACAAGTCCACCGCAGATGAGAAACACATTTAGCAATTATCATTCTATTGCAGATGCTCATCACTCCTAAACTCTCACCAGGTGTCTCTCTCCTTTTTACTCCAACTTTCAATTTCTCCTCATTGTTTGTTATACATAAAAGGATTCTCTCTCCCATTTATTTTAACTTTTAATTTTGCGCATTCGAATATAATAATAAAAAAACCCAGCTGTTTCAAAACACTTTTTATTATTATTATTATTATTGTGCATTACTTTTCATGATAAATACCTTTTTTTTTTCTTTCTTTCTTTATTCAATTCGAATCCAAAGTGAAAAAAATATAATGCGTTATAATTGAGTAATTTACCAGTTAGCAACTTTTGCTTTGTCAAAAAATCAACATTTAATCAAAATATTTGCTGAATAAAAAGATGGCGGGTGTCCCGATGCTTCATTTCATTTAATCTTGGCATTTTTTTTTTATTTGACATATGCAAAAAAAAAAAAATAATAAACATTTTGGAATTAACAAAAAAATTTAAAACGGGTCAAATTTATCATAATTTAAGGATTAATAATAAAGAGATTTTTAGATTTCTTTTAATAATGTTTTTTATTATTTTTTTTTATTAAATGTTCTTATAAAAATCATGCCAGAAAAAAAAAGAGGTGAAAAAACGAACTCTTCGCACATTTTCATTTTTATAAAGTCAAAGCAAATGTTGCGCTTTAAGTGAAAAAGTCAAAATCCAGTAGCCAATTGAAAGTTAAACAAACTACACAATTCGTGCCAAGAAAAAAAAAACCAAACTGACAAAATATTTAAACACATAAAAAAAACCTACATTAGCATTACGGAGACCGATAGAGAAAAGGAAACGAACAAATAAAATCGCAGGTGTACCAAACAAAAAAAAAATTGAAGCTCAAGATTATCCACAGCTTCTTTACTTTCACCCTTATTTCTCTCTCTCTCTCCAGCGGTGGTTAACGCATTTTTTCCGTAATTTATCAACGTTTTCACACAAAAACTTTCATAATTTTTAAATCAAAAAGTTCATTAAACAACACGACTTCAACAAAACAAAACATAAAAATCGAGATTCCTATCCAATTCATAGGAAATGATAAAAAAAAAAACTTTTTCCTTATTTCCTCGTGTAGTTATTCCTCAAATATACACGCTAATTTAAATGTGCGTTTTCTACTAATCAAAACTAGAAGTACTACATAAATTAAGATCTTTTTCGACAAGGTCAAATAACAAAACCATAAGTAAAAAATATAATTATATTATACTCCGAGTATTAATTTATACGTCTACCGTGTAAATTCAACGAACATTTTAAAAGATTAAACTCGCTTCCTGTAAATCTAAACAAAAAGTTTCTCGAATTGATCAAAAGCTGATCAAAATTCCTAAACTTAATCCAAATTTACAGCATTGTTTTTTTTTTTTTTTTATGTTTTTATCTCGACGATAATTATGTAAATTAGATCAAACGACTCGAACGAGGACAAAAAAAATAAACAAAAAAAAATGTAAATGTTAAAAACTTTTTTATCTTTTAAAATTATATTTTTAATATGCGACTGTTGATATGCGTATCACGTTTACACTTAACGTCTCCAACGTTTTCTTCCCTATTAAATTAAATCATAACTGATATAGCAGCAATCATAATTTTTTTTTTTTAAATGTATTTTTCTTGATATGCAAATAAGCCCCCTTTTACTTTTATGACTCAGAAACACAGTCCATTGAGAGCGCCATTGCCCTCCTCCCGCGTCCACTACACGTACTTGGCATAGACCAATCGATAAGCATCAGGTTTAGAACCTCCCAACCAAGTCCATACCTGCCACGTACGTACAGTATTACCATCTCCACACTCGACCAACTAATTTCATGTATTATTCATTAAAACGAAAGATGAAAGAGGGAGGAGGTGGATGAACAAAAATGCTTATAAACAAATGTCCCTATTGGATAATGCACGCGAGATACATGAACCACAAAAACTGAATTTTAAAATAATTTACACACATAAAAACAAGTTTGAAAACAATTAATTTAATTTTTTTTTTAAAAAAAAACCAAACACTTTAATTCAATTAGGCCTACCTTCAATAAACTATAAACCTCAAAAGTTTCAATACCCTGAGCAGTAAATACCCTTTTTAATAATGATTTATTTGGTTTGGTTTTTTGATGCCCCATCCTTACCGACCTAACTTAGGTGTACTGTACAGGGACAGCGGGGAATACTGAGAACCTCGAGATAATGATAGTAATTATTCACATACACTAAATTATACAGGTAATTTGATTGCAAGCATAATAATTGTTCAATATCAAAAAAAGCATTTGATGTAAGGTTCCAAAATTTTGACACGTGCTAAAAAAAAATTCCATTTGAAATTAAGGAAAATTCCAAACATTTTCATATCTTTCTAAAAATTTAAAAATAAAGGTAAACGGAGCCCTTAAAAATAAAAGCGCGCTTCAATCACAGAAGCCTCCATAAACTCGAGTTAGGTCAGTCTAGGTAAGACAACAAAAACCAAACCATAAAATACCCTTTTTAACTAAAAATGGTGAACAGCAATCATCAATAGCGTATAACGTAAACCGGCGATTAATTATTACGCATAAACAGAATTATTTACTCCAAAGCATTACTATATTCATCTAAAATGCTCATTCTTTAGTTAGGTCCAACACGTGAAAGAATACAAAGAATCTCCTCCCCTCTTCGACTCCCATTTAAACACACACACACACATGAGAAGAAATCTTAACGATGTCACCAAAAAGTCGACAAATTCTCGCCAAAATAAAGACTTAAAAATGTCAGAACAAAATTTTAATCTCCTTTTTCCATGGCAATAATAGTCGCGCAGTTTCTTAAAAACATTTTTTTTTTCTTCTTCTTCTTGCCACTTAAAAAGCATTTATGAGAATCGTAAAATTCCTGAGATAACACCTATGTTGTTGGTATGACCTTTGGCTAGTCCACGCACACACGGGGCACATAATAGAGACGTATCTCGCGCAGCTGACACGCATCAAACAGCCAAACACAATTTGAAAATCAAATTAGAATGCGTGTATATAGTATACTGGTTGGTTCAGGAGGAATTTTTGGAAGTGAGCGTCCCACGCATGTAACGACAGGATGAACATTCTTCCCCCGAGAGATATAAAAGTGGAAAGAAAATGTTTTTGGCTTCAAATCTAAACATAGATGCGTGATTTAACCCTTTCCCTGCTCTCTGGTTGATAAACACAGATCGAGACGATACCGAGCCGCATGAGATGAATTCCTTAAACCCCCCCCTGCCCAATCTTACAAGCGCATGCTAATTTTCACCAACATTTTTATTACGGAGACGGTATTCGAAACACGCCAGCGACACGTGTTTTATGCGTTTCGAGATAAGGGCTACGTGCTATCCACCACCAGTCAACCGAGCAAAACTTGATATGCCGGATACCCGAAACACATTTTCTTTTATTATTTTTAGAACCTGGATTTCGCTAACCAATTTCATAAGCCGTGTTCAATTTTTTCAGCCTTTTAAATTTCATTTGATCGACATGCGGTTCCAAAGAGTCGCACAACACTTAATTCTTTAGCTGGACATTTATTTTTGAAATAGGAATAAATTATTTAAAAAAAAAAAAGAAAATAGACCTAATGATGGGGAAAAAAAAAACTCTTTGGATTTTATATATCTTCCAGCAACAAATATCGTATCAGTGATTTACATTTAGATATCCAATTTAACCTAACTATAGTCATTACCATTACGAGATAACGACTATTTGAATGCGACACGACTGTAATTACGGCACCGTCTAATTATATCTAATCGCACGTGTGTTGCAAACTCGTAATAATAATTGGAGCATCGGTCGCTCCAGTTCAAAGGTCGAAGCAAGCGCCTTGTAATTGCAAATCGATACAATTTATACGTTTTCTCCAACCTTCTTCACGGTCTACCACCCAATTCACGTACCAAAAAAAAAAAAAAAAACGCCATTACATTTTTAATCCCCGTATTAGATTTATTTACCCCAAAGTCGTAGGTGTTTTGATCACACCTTAATTGACTAATTGCCGCAACAACAACAACAAACCATCGGCCGCATATTGCGCCAGGTGGCGGCTAAACCTCTAATCCCGACAACAGCTCGCAATGGCTAGAACGTAATCACTGACCGACAAATACGATGCCTAGAATTATAATTTACAAAAAAATAAAATACTACACTCGAGAATCATAATTCAATAACGATCAAAAAAAAAAAATAAAAGCCTTAATTGTGGCCTCACCGGCGCATCAATCATTTTACTCGCCAATTCCAATCCTTGAATATCTCGTAAAAAAAATAGTATATAATAAACAAATGAGAAATAGTTTACCCTACTAATAATGATTTATACACGTAGCTGATCTCTTATTAAAGTTTGTTGTTTATGGCTTTTCATTCGTAATAGCTTGTTTCAAAAAATGTTGAAATATTGTCACGTTTGACTAAAAATGCAAAAACATCACAAAAAAAAAAAAAAAATAGCAGGCAACGACATATTTATAGTTGGTAGCCTTTAACACGAAGAAAAACATAAAACTGTTAACATTTATGTTGTCGAGCTCAACGAATAGTTTCTCTCGTTCTCATCTTCAGGCTCAAACAGGTAAAGCAAAGGTGATGCTGATAACTATCAATTTTTACTCTTCTCCACATAAAAATAAGCCAAAAAAAAAAAGTCATTTCCATTCGCAAAGGGTTATCTAGATGTACAAGAAGGTTGCCAAGTGTATTTTTTTAATCTCCACAAATTCAAAAAAATAAATATATATTTTTTTTATGCCGCGCGACTTGAATAATGTATCCTGGTGTCTGCATGTATGGTACGCTGTAGTGAGAAGCGCGGAGGAGTGAAACTTACAAAACTAACAAAAAAAAAAAGTGCATAATATTGAATAAATACCTCGAGTTGGTTGAAGAGAACAGAAAATAAACAAATAAAAAGCGCAAATTTTTCAAACACTTTTCAAATATAAAGGAAAAATTTTCATTAATAGAAGAAAAAAAAAAAACATTTTTAATTAAAAATTATTTTCTACGGAAAAAAAGTATGCATTTTTTTTTTAGAAATATTATGGGAAGTTACGAATTTTTTCAGGAAATAAATGACAATTTTTATTAAGAAAAATTAAAATATTTTTTAAAAAAATATATGAATTTTTTTATTAAAATTATGCATTTTTATTTGTAAAATTAAAAAAAAAAATTTCAGTAAATTTATGAAGATTTTCAGGAAAGTTAAACTGTACGTAATCGCATTTTATAATCTTTTACAGTTACAAGTTAGGTAGTATAGACACATTTGATAAAATCAATGGCTTGACATTGTATTTTGGAAAATAAAAACCCAAATGAAAAAACCATTAACAATAATTTTTTAAATAAAGGTTTGGTACTGCGTATAAAAAGCCACATGATTAAAGATGAGACTTGAGTTTTGATAAGTAGCACTCCCTGTCCTATGTCACCCGCGCATATTACAAGCTAGAACTAGTACTACTACTAGAACAATGTAGTTAGTTCTAGAAGTCAAAAGCCACGGGGTGTCCATCCCCCTCTTTTTCTCACCGTCGACTCTTTAAAAGTTCCAAGGATCAGAACGATTCACAATAACCGTGATAAATGACACAAATGACTGCAATTCAAAATACATTTACTGGCGACATTTGTTTAAATGTGGCTAAGCATTTAGCTGCAGCAATAGCAGAAGCAACAAATAACAGTGTACGGAACCGGGGGAGACGAGAGAGAGAGAAATCAGGACCACAAATCACTCGGACATCAACGTCCGAATATAATATGAAAATGCTGAAGCGCGACTCGCGGCACAGCGGGTGATACAAACGAACGCACACCAATTTATTTACCCAAAATCTCGACAAAAATACTTAAAAAAAAATATTCGTGAAATAAATAAATAAATACACGTAGGCTACAACTTTTTTTTAAAAAAAATAAAAAGCTTAACAGTAGAGAGTCTGAAAACAGATCTTTTTAATTGAGAATCTACGAAAGAAAAAAAAAAAAAAAAAAGAAGAAATATTACACCTATCACTTTTTAATAAATGAATCTCATCATCTTAGGTGTCGATTCACGCTTCGTAGACACTATTAAAAACAAAAATGTCTTCCAGCGAGCTAGTGGAAAAGCAAATCTCGAACGATAAAAATGATGGCGAGAGATTCATCCAAGCATATAAACGTCGAAAATTTCCTCGAGTTTGGCGCAACATAAATCTGAATGGAAATGTGAATGAAAAATCGCACGCAGATCGTATTTCATGTGTAAATATGCGGAATAATAAATTCTTATATTCCTCATCTTTCTTTTTTTTTTAAAAAAAAAAAACAACACATCATCAACTAACGACATAGCTAAGAAAAAAAAAATATCAAATAAAAAAATATACGCGAATAAAATGTTAAAAGATGAGACTGAGGCTGGTAATTTATGACAGACCCCCCTTAAGGGCTTAACACACGTGCGTAAGATAATATTACTCGAAATTGCAACCTAAAGTTCACGGCTACAATTTCAATTGCCAGTTAGCAACACGTCGTCCAAAAACAGCTCACAGTTTACCCAACTTAACATTTTCCACCTTCGATGATATAAATACCGGGGATAAGAAAAACGAAAATAATAATAATAAAAAAAAATTTAATTCATTTTTCGATTAATTCTCCAGACAAAACAACTTTACACCAACAATTTTCCCCCAAAAATTCATTCAAAAAATGTTTATAAATTTCTTAACAAGTTTTGTTTTCGAAATCTTAAAATTTATGCTAACGTTATTTATCGTCCTTCGCGTTCGAATATTTTGGCTGCTATTTTTCTAAATACAAAATGTTTTTGCATACCCACCTCCCTCTCACACTTTTTAACCCCCCTCATTCCATTCAAAAAATTTATATTTAAAAAAAAAAAATTCAAAAAAGAAACCCACATCCAATTTCGAGAATAAAAAAAAATTATTTTTCCTTTTATTGGTTTAATTAAGAAACGCAAGCACAAAACGCGCTCATAATAATTCTCTTTACAAAAGAAAAAGGTAAAAAAAAAACCCCTCAAGAGTTATTATTTTTCTCAACAAAAAATGTACAGTACATGTATTAATAACAAAAAGTATGCGATATGTTTTTTCGAGTTAAGAAATCGTGCAGTAATTTTGTCCACTCAAAAGCAAATTCCAACTTTTGATTCACTCATTCACGAATGACTCGAAGAAGAAGAAAATCAAATAAAACGTAAACAAATCATCAAAATAAAAAATAAAAACAACCAAATTTTTTTAAACTAAATTTCCTTATTCACCTATAAAATTAACCAATAAAAAACGATTGAACTGTGGGTCTGTGAGATCTACTTGAGTGAGTTACTGGTGCACAATGTAAACCCGTCTTTGGAATGACTCCCCCTGTCAAGAACGAGGAAGGAAATGAAAGTACGCCGAAGTTGATGATAATTTTCATGACTAATACGAAACTTCATAATTCACCTTCTCGTGACGTCTAACAACTTCTAAAAATACCAACCAAAAAAAATTTATTAAATTTGAAAAGAGAAAAATTAATATTCCATAAAGAATTTTTGCTTTTATAATAATTATAAAAACGGAGAACCGTATCCACCTTGCGGTTATTCTGTATAAAACATTTCAAAAATATTTTCAAAAAAAAGAAGAAAAAAAAAAAAAATAAAATAAAATCTGAAAAATAATTACTTGTGTGCATAACCTTTGTGCCGTCGCCATTAACATTCGAGCCGTACAAATAAATTATAATAATTTCTCTCTCCCCCCCCCTCCTCTCTCTCTTACAAAACTACTCGGAGTATGAAAATCAAGTGTCATTAAGAGCGGGTAAGGGGGGGAAAAAAAGGGGTTTTGAGCGCATTTTACGACTAGTTGATTCCCAGAAATTAGCCTTTGTTCGGAGTGAGAGCAACCCCACAGGTTCCAGAGATAAGGCTAGTCATTGCGTTTTGAAAACTTCATTCACGCAACGCACCGTTCGACCATTTAGCGTAAACACACTGCAGCAGCAACAGTGGCTTCGATCTACTGTTTTCCAATTTAAAAAGAAAGAAAAAAAAAAGTAAATATTTTAAATGGCAATACCCCTATTCTAAGTAAAACCAAAAAGCATTTTGTTTTTATAATATCTACAATCACCAACTCGTTAATAGACTTTTACAAATAATGTTCGAACGTAAACATGAAATCGTAACTTAATTCAGCCTACGCAAACGAGATTAGCAAAAATTCATTTGATCGCTTTTCAACCTAATAAAAAAAATTTAAAAAAAAGATGGAAAAGTTAATAGTTTTCCCCACTTCAGACTACACTTTTCTTTATAATTAAGAAAAACAAATAAACAAATGACAAAACAGTAGCGGATTTATTAATCCAAAACGCAAGAAATTTATGATAATATTTTTATCATATCAAAAAATAATTTATGGCTTAAAACTCCAAAAAAAAAATTTAAAATTTTAAAACCCCATTTTTATACAACTCTTCTATTAAATTCAATCAATTTTATTTTATCCAAAAACAAAAAACAAAAAAAAAAAAATCTTAACTGATAACAATCAAAACATATAAGATTTACGCTTCTAACAAACCATTTTGTTTATTTAAAATACTTTATAGAGAAAAATGACATAAAAACATGTAAAACAACGGTAGGCCTATACATTTAGAGACAGAATACAATGCAATATATAAAAATAGAAATTCATTTACGCAATTTCCCAACAATACAAACTAAAAAAGGTTGGTAAACCACAAATTTCACAATAAAAATTATAAATTATTCAGTATTTACTTTTTTTTTTTTTTTTTTAAAAAAGTCTTAGAAGTCAATGACTTTTATCTATGTATCTGATTTATAAACGCGTTTTTCTTTACTCCCATCAAAACTCTTATTAATTACATCTATGCGCCAATAAAATTAAAATAAAATTGTCAAGAAAAAGATCGAAAATAGACCACCAACGACAATCATTAATTCAAACTTTTGCTTTATTACTTTATCTCATTCCGCTCGTCGTTTACATATAAATAGCTAAACGTAACCCCCCCCCCCCACCCCTACCATATCCCTTAAATAAAAATAAAAAGCGATAAATCCTTGACATGAATTTTGAGAGGAAAATCTAATTCACCTTTCCTCCTCCTCCCACTTTGAGCGAGTCAACCACCCACCAGGAACCACCTCTTTTATGTGATGAAGACTCAGAGTGGAGGATTAGTGTTGACACTCCTCAACTAACTCTCGGTTTTATTATCGTCATTATTTTGCTTATTTTAGCCGTCTGCCTTAATTCCACCAGGTTAAAAAGGTGGAGGCGGGGAGGGTGGGATGAGAGATTAAAAACTTATAATAAAAAAAAACCTGTGATGAGCAGAGATAGACGAAAAGAAAGCAGCATCCCACCACATAGACCATCCACCTACGACGTGTATTGCATTTCCTCATCTCCTTCATTAGCTCCCTCTATCGTTTCTTACTTCGATTCTGCGCTAATAATAGCTTCGAAGAGCACGTAGATTCCGAGAAATTGATGTTAATTCGGTTAGAGGGCGATCTACATTTGCCGATGAAAACAGCTCTATAATCCCAACCACTTGTTCGTAATAATAGTTACATTTTTTGCGCATGCGTAGGAGCGCGAGAATAAGATTTTGCAGTGTCACTTTTTTTTTAATCATTAGGTAACCAAACTCGAATATTAAAGTAGATGTAATTTTTTTTTATTACGCAATACCTCGATAATTTAAACCTTTTACAGATTAAAAACCTACTGTATGTCAATCATTTGGAATGTTCTTTTTTTATTTGAACTTCCAATTAAGAACCTGAAAAAGTGCATGTCACAAATTCAAATAGTACATGTATATGACAAATGCTAATTTTTACTTATTAAAAATAATTGTTATGCTAAAGAATTTAGCCTTTAAATAATGGTTACAATGCATGTGCATGTACAGTAGTTAAAACCACGACCTCTAGTAAGCACCAGCTATAGAAAAACCGCCTTCTACAACAAAATCATTACCGGTCCTCAAACGAGTTAAACTCGAGCATTTTTCAAAACCAAACCAAGAACTCGGCAGTAGATTAATTTCGTTCCGATAAACAAATCACCGATTCCACTTTGTAAAATAAACGAAGCCCCAGAATGAAACGAGATTTAAAAACAACGAAATATGAGTTAATAAAACTCTGCATAGCTTACTCATAAACGTTAAATCTGATTTCTAAGGTATTTGGGAACTAAAGAGTTTTTGCTAGAGTTCTTATCTATCACCAACCACGACATACGGAAGTGACAAAAAAGTGACAATTGTGCGCGGTCCCCCGAAATTGCGACCTTGTTACCGAATAAACTTTATTAAAATATATCAGTAATTCTTTATCAACAAAATCTCTCGATCTAATTTTGTTATTTTTTTTTGAGCATTTACTCCTATTCTCAAACAGGACGACGACCGGTAGAAACATTGACAACCGTTTTCCCTTCCCCAATCAATGAAAAATCGTTTCTTCTTCCCATTGTCAATCGACGATCAACTTTTTTTTTTTTGGCGACGTGTTAATTCAATTCTCTGACTATTCATCGCTTCCCGTACCTACACTATTATCACCTTTAATAACACGTGTCATCGTCACGATTTCCTTCCCCCTCCCCATACAATACGCACTTCTTCAATAGTCTATTCAAAGATTTCTTAAGTGGTTAAGTCACCATATAACGTAAAGACCGTACACGTTCGAGTGCCTTTTTTTCTCTTCTTCTTCTCAAGCGAGAGAATAATAAAAAAAAAATGAAAACTTGGGTTTATATCAAAAAACACGCTTTTCAATTATTGTTCTCTCTCCCCCTCGCATCTAAAGAGCCATGCAGCAGCAGCAACCCATTCTTTCGGTTGCTCCGAAAGGCTATATGCTATCAGTTAGCTCGTGAGCCAGTAGTGAAAAGATTTTGGCGGCTGCAGCTGCCTCGTTTCGCCGCAGGTGGGACGAGAAACGTGCGGACTCACACCAAGCCAAAGCCAGCGCTCGAAAGGTGCTCAATGACTAAGTCGAGCCACGTACGTAATAGAATAATAGAAACGTAATGAGTAATAAAAATATTTAGGTCTTTTACCGTAACAATACCATTGAAGATTTTTTTTTTCTTTAAAAAAAAAAAAGAATTAAATAAAAAATAAACAATAGACTTCTCGTCTAACTTCAGTAATGTCATGACTTGTTTAATAAGAGCGCCCCTCTCCGTTCGCTCAACGACATAGAAACCACTGGATGATAACATTCATTTTCACACTATCACCTGCTCATTCTCTCTCTCTCTCTCAAAAAAAAATCTGCCTATTAACCGTGTAGCTTATGGTCTTATCACTAAACCATTAATAACAGCCTTTTTAAAAAATAAAAATAAAAACAGTCTTCGTGATCATCTGACAGCTGAATTCGTTGCCCGTGATCTTCCCAAATGTCAAATAACATAATTTAATCTAAATAAATCTCGTTTCAAAACACTGTATAATCCAATTAAGTACCAGTACTTTTAAAAACTTTAATTTAACTTAAATTTTTGATAAAAAAAAAAAAAAAAAAGCTTTCACAAATAGCAAAGGTATTAAATTACACTTCTCACGCAGGCAGTACGCGCATAATCGATTACGTGGTGAAAATAAAATATTCGGTAAACAACTCTCTCTCCCTCTATTTGCGCGCACCTAAACCTTCCGTAAAAAGTAAACACAAAGGAGTACTTTTTGTCATCTTGACAAATTAAAACGACGGTTTTGTCCGATTCATTTTAATAATGTTGTACACTCGAAACGTCTCAATTGATATTTATGTTATGCGAACAAAACTTAAGTTGAGAAAATAAAGCAAACACGCAAATGCCAAGTCCCACTCATTATTGTTGTGTGGTGGTGGATGGAAAAAGTCAACAGAAACGACGCGAACGAGCTATTTGGCAGTTTAAAAAAAATAAATTACAAACGTCGGTCACATAAGTTTTTTTAACGGGGGAAAAAAAAGTAGAAGGCGCCACACGTTCAACGGTCAACAATGACCAAATTCATCATTCCCTCTCTCTCTCTCTTCCCCCCTCAATTTATAATTTCATTTCGTAAAGTACTGTACATGTACTGTATTTACAAATTACCACATTTCAAATAACGCTCGAGAACACGGAATAGTGTAAATATCATTATTATAATTGGTGACTTGTTTAAAGAATAATAATTTATTAACCTAGATTTTTATTTCGAGAGTTTCGTTTAATCTCAATTTTAATTCGCCCATAATGCTTTTCAGAAATAAGTTTTAAATAACAAAACAGCAAAAAATGTGCCTTAAAAGTTGTAAAATGAAAAACCCCCCGAGCCGTATGGTGAACAAATGATTTTCACCTTGACTTTAGGTTCAAATAAAGTTATGGTCTTTTTTTTTGTTTGTTTGTTTACGTATCGTGTTAGCGCGTCTGAGATCGCGACAGTATTTTGTGGATTTGTAGACAAATTTAATTATGAACCTCGGTCCACAATTTTCTCTTTTGAATTCCAGGCTAAATATTTGGGAAGAGCGTGTTAATGAGATAAGCCAACGCTAGAGAAACGTAACACACCACTGCCTTCTTCATCTTCTTCTGCCATCATAAAAATGCCTTTAAAATAGGTAACGGAACCAACCGACTCGGCAATAACATAAGTTTACAATGGAACATAACCTTTCAATCTCAGCAAGCCATTAAATCAAACCTTAAAATATCGCTCCGAGTAATAACTCTAACTTTACAAGCCCCATGTACATGTAGCTTGAAAAAAAAAATCATTTCGATTTATTGCGAACACGAAAGATCAATCGTATAAAAAAAAACTTCTCATTTGCTGAGTGGTAACTTTCCCTTCACTTTATGATACAATAATTGCCGTCATAGAAATACGGTAACTTACCGTCAACTATAATAAAAATATTTAATTTTAATCATAATATTTTATGGGTGGTTTGGAAGCACAAAATTATTGCTCCTCGATTTTTTTTTTCTTTCTCACATAGGCTACTTTTAAAATAGAATGATGTAGGTTCGATGCCACACGAGTCAAAATTCTATTATTAAGAAATTACAGCGTTGTGCGTTAAAGCACTCGAATCTAGCGTAAAAGCAGCTTACCATTAGTTTAGGTTTGTGGTTAACCGCTAATACGATCTCGTAACAATTTTTTTTTATTATTAACACTCTCCTACAAAAGATAAATAATAAAAAAAAATATATTAAAAAATCTTTTTAAGCTGTTGTATTAAACAATCTTGAAGAGATCCTTCACTTTTATCAACATTTTTGCTCAAAAGAATAATAAGATCTATTTAGCGAAATCGTGTTCGTTTATTATAATCGGAGCAAAGTTATAATATTTTGAAACTATCAAGTATACAAGCCCCTTAGTCGCTCTCTTTTTTTATTATTTCTTTTCTTCCAACCCCTCAAAGAATAATAATCCAAAAAAATTAAACTTCAGGTCACGATTTTTGTTCATCTTCCCTTCTGGCAATAGACAGTGCGTGTGCTCTACGCAAAGCTTCAAAATGGCGCTTCTTCCTTCTCATGCACGGTACCCAAAAAGTTCGAATAAAATCTAGACTCCTATACCCAATCTAACTCACCCTTCCAACTTCTCTAAACCAAGGCGGCTGTCATTCAACGCTTGCTTATTGCCACACAACATACCTGTACATCAACTTATCAAAGAATAAAATTGTTACAATAATAATTTTATAGCTCGCCAGAGTGTTAGTTACACTCGTATTGAAATTGGCTTCAATGAATAAAACAAATCTCAAACCTCACCAACTACGAAGCTACCTGACCTACACGCCATCATTCACATTTATTGTGGCAACTTTATGTGTATGAAGAACATCCATATGCAAGTAAAAATCGTCAAGTCTCAGCTAGTTTTTTTTTTTTTTTAAATTCAAAATGTCTACCAGTTAATTTTTAAAAAGCATAAACATAATACAAATTTAGAAATTCCTGTGACATTCCTTGAGACCTTGGCGCAGACGAAACGTGCCCACACCGAAACGCCGTTAACCACACGATATCTGAAATATGTCACTAATAGGCAATTATAAAGTCAATTACACTTAAAATTCACTAAAAAAAACAAATGATTCATTCCGACGCTAATTGCAGTGCGCGCACACCGTGCGTTAACTTAATAGATCAAAAAATAAAAAGAAGAAAAAAAAAGATGCAAGAATTCACCGACCACATAGTACTTAGAAATCGCTCCTGGCAAATGCACACTTCAAATTAAGTATAATCAAGTTGGAATTGAAAGATTTTTGCTCTTATTTATTATTCCACTACGCGCGTATGGAAGTCTTAACTCTCACTTACTGTCTGTTCTACATATTCTTCATCTTTGATCTTAAAACACCTGTGATATTTCTTCATTCCCCATCACCGCCTCCCCCCTCCCTCCGATACCATCATCATACTGGACCCATCAGTTGCGCTCGCAGCCACTCACCCGCCACCCCTCCCTCACGCGCTGCCTGCGAGCACAATTTAGTCGGAGGTTAAGAAAAAATGAATAAATTTCAAACCTTGAAAAAAAAAAAAAAACTATCTTAGGTCAAAGGCCACGAGGTGGAGATTTGCTGAAAGGGTGGAGCAGGCTATCTTTATAATAATATTGAGAGTACTATCAGTCGCTACGTGCGCGTAGTACTGTAGTCGAGTACAACGCTTCCCAACCTTTTTCCTTTAAAGGCCCAAATTTTAAACTTTCATTTGGTTTAAAACACACAAACTTAATTTATGCTTTAAAAAAATTTGTTTAAAAAATCCTAATATTTTGCTTTAAAAAAATACTAAAATTTTGTCAAAAAAATGAAAATTTTCATTTTTGAAGAAAAAAAAATCTGGCTAGTGTGAGCACGGCGATACCCCGGTTAAGAAGCACTGGTCAAGTGTAATGAAGAGGAATAGAGGGAAGGGGAGAGTACGAGAGGAACAACCTTAAAACGGTAGACATTACGTGCGAGGCTGAATTTTTTTAAATATATATAATAAAAAAAAAAAACTTCCCTTGATACAATTTTAAAAAGATATTTTTTTTGTTGTTGTTGTTTTCCTCACTCTCGCATTACAATGCGGGGCTAAAAAAAAAAAAGAAAGCTAGATCGACTCCGAAACCTTTCAGCACACACCGTTTTCATTCGTGTTCTCCTCACCTCAACTATCAATAATTCTACCTCAACTTCTATATTCTATACCTATAAACTTTTTTTTAACTACTTGATGCAGTCTCGCGTTTGCATTCTTAACTTCACCTTTGCACTGATAATTGTGGCCTTTCAAACAATTTTTTCATGCAAATTAATGGTTTGGGAATTTGTGGCCACGCGAACACCACCAACTGCTGCCTGCCACAACGAGCCACGCATTCATCCCGAGCGTGATGCCTCATCCTAACCCCTCACCCCCTCCCCTCCCAAACCCTCCCCTGCGTACCTTATCACAACCACTAACCAACCAGTCAGATCAACCACAAACACTAACCTCTTCAAACTATACAACCACCGTCTCAACAAACACCTAGCCCTCCTTAACACAACCGTCACACACTGGAAAAAACAACTCCGAACCACTCATTATACGAGTATTATCTGTTGTTTTTTTTTTTACGTAAAAAATTAAAAAAAATTTATTAACAATAAAAAAATGAAATTTTTGAACATTAAATTATCTATCAAGTGTTGCCATTTAACTCAGTTGCGTCCATTTTTACGTGAAATTCAGAGAACTTTATTTATTTTTTTTACTCGTATCAAAAACATTAAAAAAATATAATAAAACCATCACGTCATTAGCTGGCTGAAAAGATGCGAAGAGATACCAAATGATCTTCCCAATTAAAATTGACGGGTTTTTATATGCTTCGGAGGCGTTTAAAAACCGTTAACCGAACAGTGACTGATAAAACTAGTTTATGTGATTGAATTAGTAATACCGTACACAGTGTTAAACTAGATTTTAAACATTTCTATTGATACAAGTTTCCATTTTATTTTTATTATCATCTATTTCAAGTTTAATTTTCGCTACCAAATCAAAACAATTTTCTTCAAAAACTTCAAACTCATTTAATTACATATTTTCATCGAACCATTTTTTCCACGTAATAATTAACACGAAAAGAAGTAGAAAGAAGAAAGAAAAAAAAATGTGTTGACAAGAAAATGACTGCAACTCCAACTGGCATCAATTTACCAAAGTTATTTACTATATTAAAAAGCCCCTCTTAAATCCCCATCTATTAAAAAGTAAACAGCGCATGGTGTAATTTGAATGCGCATTAGCGCAACTTATAGTTTTTGCTCGTCGTAGTTTATATAAATCTCGAGCTAAAGAAAAAAAATATATATGGCCGGAAGATGAATAGATTGAAATCACACAAACAATCGACGACTGCAGCACTTAAACCGAAATATATAAAAAAGAAGAAGATAAAAATCAAAGAAAAAAAAAAAAAAGACGATGCGCACATAATATACGCAGAAGGAAAAGAAAAAAATCTTTTCCAAAGGTTTAAAAAAAAAAAGTTTTTTTTCTTCTTCTACCGTTTCGGAGCCAATTTTAGACAGATTTAATCTCCATTTCGCATCTGCTTTTAACTACCAACATTGCAATCACCATGAGGCATATATATATACTTTTTTATATTATTATTTTGATTGAAGAGAGCAGGAACTGGAGGGGCATCAATGATACTGCGCACCTCTTACTTGTTTATTAACAAACCCTTAATTAACATTAATACGACGTTTGGCAAAGGCAAATCAGATAACAAACTTTTTTAAACTCTTCTCTCTCTATACTTTTCTTCTCCTCAATTGAGAAGAAACTGCGCGTCTACCAAAAAATAATCATTTTAATTTTACCAATATAATAATAATAAAAAAAAAAAATTGTAAACAAAAAAAAAAATTATAATAAAAATAATTGTAAATAAAATAAAAAGCGCTTCCGAATAACGTTACGCAAAAAACATTTTCCTAAATCTATAATAATAAAAAACTTGTATCATTATAATACGCATCATTCAGTAAACTATAATAATTATTGAATTAGGAAAATAAATAAAACTATTAACTTTTCAGTTATACTTAATAAAAAAATAAAAAAATGGAATACATTTGCGAAGCGTTTAATAAAACTTAAAATCCTTTTTTTTTTTTTTTTTTTTTTAAGTTTACAAATCAGAACTTAGCCTCAATTTGTTCGCAACCCAAACATTTCCTCATTAAAGATTCCTCACTTCTTTTCGCGTAGGAGTTCAACTCAATTAAGTTGTTTCAACCGACATTCAAATTCTTTTCCAACCAAATAAATCCCGTTATATACAGCAATATTTCGCTATTTCTTTTTTTAATCCCCCCCTCCCCTACCTTTCCCCATCTAAATAATGCTTAATTTAAATTTAAAAAAATTAAGAAAAATGGTAGGCGAAAGAAAAAAAATTTTACACCTTTTCACATTCGACCCCATTTCCCAAGTCTTACAAATTTGTAATTACAAAAAAATAAAATTCTGGAACTGCGCGATGATGCAACTGGAGGTGTCTCAGCCAAAGATCATTCACAACGCCTTTTGCAATAATATTCGAGAGGGCATCGAATGAATGAATGAAACAAAAAGAGGTCACGTGATGACCAACCATGGTGTCCATCCGCATGACGACGACGACCTTAACGTAACCATATCACCGTTCCGCCCCGCCATCCTCGCATTTTCTCTACACCCAACACCAAATTCGCATCAATAACCGACGACTACAATCATGTACGAAGATAAATAAATCACAAACGTGAATTATGAGATGAACCTATCTTTACCCATAAATGGCCATATAACCGAGCTTAAGATTGATGACTAATTATAATCATTACATGCAAATACCGCAATTACAATTTTCAATTAGCCTACGTAAAAAAAAAATAAAAGGATAGTGATTTACCTTCCATCAGGGTCATCACGTTGATGGCTTAATTTGTAGCATGGCAAAAACACACGCTGCGGTTTCAACCTATAATAAAGCATTTTTTCATTAGAAAAATAAAAAAAAAAAAAATTGCTCTTAAAAAACTAATGGAATTTGGCGCTAATTTCGGCTTTTAATAATTTTAAAAAATAATAATAGACCTTTTTTTTTTATTTTTAAACGAACAAAATTGATAATACTGGACGCGTATTTGAATTAGTAATACAAACTCGGAATTAGCCGATTAATATTCAAAACGCAATTAAAAAGAAAGCCATACTTTTTCCATCAGCAATTATTATTATTATACACTATAACAATTTTTGATTCATTACAGCACACGAGCCATAAGTTATGATTAAAAAAATAATGATTCAACGTGAGTCACTGTTCTCTTTGGATAATTTATATGAGATAATAAAATCACCTTAAACATAAATACAAAAAAAAAATATATAAGTACTGTAGATTGAAAACGGCAAAACCTCATAAACGCGCTCTCTCAAATTCATTCCGTATTAATGTTGTTGATAATTTTAATTCAATAATTTAAATTTAAACTTTTAAAAAAAATTAATGGCTTTACACACTTCCTGGTAACATTCTTTTTTTTTTTTTTTTAAAAAATTTTTAAAAATTTTCTTACCACCAAATAACTAATAAAAAACGTAAAATCGAGGTTTTCCTTGCCATAAATTTTTCTGTCTTAAAATCTTCCAAACGATCGACTGACATTAACTAATTACAGTTAATATTTAGTTTAGATTCATACAAAAAAAAAACCTCTCATAAAACCATCAAAATAAAAATAAAATAATAAAAAAAAAAGACGGAACTATAATTATTCTTATTGCACGTGTGGTGCGTCTAAAAGTATAACGGTTGCAAATTTAATAATAATTTAAAAGAAAAAAAAAGTTGTATTCATCATTTCCATCGATGTTAATATTCCATAATAATTCGAATGCCACCACACCTAAAGTTAAAAGCTGTTTTGTAGTTGATACGTGAGTCGTAAAGAAATCATACCACACAAATCGCAACCCAGGAACCACCACCATCAACTATAACAACAACAACAAAAAAAAATTATAACTTGCACCTGGATTAAAAAAAAAGTAAAGCATCTGTATAGCCGAAACGAAAGAAGAAGAAAAAAAGGCGCGACTTGTGCTGTATATAATCAAGCATTCGTAAACAGATACAGGGGTCCTTCCATCATATTTTATTCTAACACGCACTGCACTGGGCTTATGAAAAATAGATACGTCTTTATTAAGAGAGGGAAGCTTTTTGGGTGTCCTTTCCTTCCCATTCCCCCGTGGCTCGCTCAGACGGTAAAACACTTAATGATCACGTATATTAGACCCGTACTTAAATAATATACGAAAGATAATAATAAACAAAATAAAAAAAATATATTAAAAAAAAAAATTAAATTTGGAGTAAGCTTAAGGAACGAAAAAAAAAAAAGCCCACCCACGACCAACTAAAAATCATACTGATCAAAACTGTCGAAAACATTATTTTTATTATCATAATTTTGCGCGCCAGCTTTCTTACTTAAAATAATCAAGGAAAAGCGATTTTAGTATAGTACCGGGTTGATTTTTTTTTTTATTTTTATTTTTGGAGAGAGAGAGAATAAAAAAAAACTTTCGGGTGGGCTCACAAATCGCTTAATTCTCGGTACTTCAAATCAGTTTATCTCCGGAGGCTGAAGAGGTGGACTCGAATTAGAAATGCACGTATACCGAATGAAAAAAACAGAAGAAAAAGAAAAAAAAGAATTACACCACACGATGTATATACTGTACATGTATAATTCGAAAAAACAAAGCCTATTAGTCCACCGATTTCTAATCGTTTGTTATGTATTTCTCTACCTTCAAAACGTTAAGAGTGAAGCAGTTAGCTTCTAAATCAGGCGTCCGGAGTTGCATAATAACTTCATTAGGAAAGAAGTTAATATTTTTTGGTGTGGTCGCGCAAATTGACTAAATTATACCAAGTTTGAACTTTACGACGTTGTATTCAGACATAAATATAATCATATATGCCAAATTAAATCTCTTAGGAGCAGATATGAGTGTGCGCCTCATAATATGTTATTAAGTCGTTTACAATAAATTTAGCTAGAACAATGGGAACTATCGTCTGGCGTGAGTTATAATACGCCGAGCATTTTTTTTTTCTATTATTATTTTTTTCTATAGAAAAAAAAAAAGATAAAAATTGAAATTAAAAAAAAAAAGAAAGAGAGGAGGAAATAAGAGCATTTAGACATACGATCGCCTCATACGCAAACGTTATAATTATCGAAGGGTTAATTTGTTATTGCCTTCACTTTACATTTATTTCTATTCCCCACATTTATTTCGTTTCCAAGTTTTCAGTTTAACGACACTGCTCTTTTAAAACCCTTAAAAACCACATAAACACGTGCTACACCAACGCTTATTATACAATAAAAAAATATGCTGCTAAATTTTAACGTCAATTCTTCCTAAAAATTAATAATTTTTTTTTTTTGGATTATTTATTTTCAGAATTATAAAATTTAATACCCGATACACACTTTAAAAAAAAAAATTGCCTCAAACTAACAACAAAACAACGAATGCGGAAAGGTGAACCTTCAACAAGAATAAAAAAAAATCATCAAAAATATAGTTTTTATCAAAAAAAAGAAGTTGCGGCAGACAATTTCGCTGTTTATTTACATCGATATCGCAGAAAAAAATTCTTAAAACTGACATTTCAAAAATCAGATTTTGTATTATATAATATTTTCCCAAGTATATTTTGGCACGCGAGCAGAAAAAGGTTCGCCGTCGGGGTCCTAAACACTTTCTTCTAAGCCTATTTAATTTTTATTTGCCCGAAAAAAAGTAAAATGAAGAAATTATTTTTTGTTTAACCGTTTTTATGACTCTTTTTATGACTTTGTTTGGTTAGATTTAACTCTGAAGAATGAATCGAATGAATTATTTATGAACGCTTTGAATTTTCCACGAATTCAACGAGGGCAATCACCAATAGTTTTTATTTCAAAAATAAAGATCCTTATCGATTATTAAATACAGACAGAAACGTTTTTCTTTCGCGTGCTGTACATGTATTTATTTCTCACACAATACATACATTTTTTTTAATTATAACCAAATCTTCAGATAAAATAAAAAAGAGCCTTAAGCAAAAGTTAACACTTTCAACACTATTTGTTTGATCTTTACCGTTGCAAAGCGTAAAAATTCACAGCCGACAAAATCTCAGATAAAAACCCTTAAAAAAAGCCAGTTTCGTTTCAAAAACTATTTTTTTTTTTTTTTCTAAATTAATAATAACCTGGCTGCCAAAGAAACCAAAGTTCAGGTGTGTGTTCTTTCCCAAGTGTGCATAAGACTCGATACCATCAATTTTCTAATCTCGCTGATTGACTAAGTTCAACAAATTTTTACCCAAACACATAATATTATTTTCTAAGTATACAGATAGACGCGAGAGTTCACGTTAAAATATCTGCAGGCAGCTTTACATTAAACGCGAAAAAAAGCTACGTTTTTTCTCCCCCTTATTCCATTGATGCGGATCCATCAACATTAAAATTACGTCATTAAAACTATTTTCTATCTAAACGTCAAACATCATCATGACAGTATAATAACTTGTCATCCAAATAATAAAATACATAATTCTTCATCTAAATTTCGAATAAATATTTCGTACATCCCAAATGTATGCAACGGCACTACCCCGATTCTGCGTTCTTCGTTATACTGTACTCTTCATTGCCACCGGATTAAACCATGATTTAAAAATTACTATTTTTTGCAAACATTAATTTTGTAAATGTTTACAAAATGCGCAGTTTTTTTACGGACTTTTTTTTTAAAAAATAATTTTCGGAATTTTTTAAAAATTTTTAATTATAATTAAAATGTTTTTTTACTGCTATCAACGATCAAATTAAATATCCACTCAACATCTCAATTAAACATTAAATTCGTTGTTCGAACGTCTTACAAAAGGTAAACAACCTCTTTATCCTGGGCTTATCTCATCTTCCTTCAACAACCTAAAATCGGGGTTTTTCTAGGGGGATGAAAATCTTAAAAATTATCAAAAAAGCCCAAAAATAATTAATAGCTTGAATCCGCACACGTGAAGCGTGAATCGAGCGAGCAGCACCTTAAACCACATCCGAGTGGAATAATGACCAGTTGCCAAAAAGAGTGGACTTGACGAGACTGATATGCGCCGATCAAAAATAGCCACCAAAATTAAACTTTTACAAAATAAATAAAAATAAAATAAAAATTTTCCTTTTTCCTTCGACCGCACCAAACAAAACAACGCTCGTTATGATTATACAGCGGGAATTGAAAAACTCTAAAATCTCATAATAGGCATATTTGATTATTTCGTCCTACTAACGTTGTAATCTAAGCTGGGGCTGGCGGCGCAATATCTGTCACCGCATTTCGCACTTTTTTCATTCATTTTCCCCCCGCTTAAATTAATAGTTAGCCCCGTATCTTTAAAATAATATTGTAAAGAAAAAGACTGAAGGAAAAAAAAAAATAATTTAATGTAGATTTTTAAAAATGTTTAAATAAGCAAATTTTTCTTCAAACACCCCCACACCTCTTTTCTTTTTTTTTTTCTTAGCAAAAATATTTATAGACAAAACTTTTGAGAAATCGGACGCGGTTCTTTGACCTGGAAACCAAAAAATGTCGAAAAAGAAAAATACCCCTATGTTAAAAAAAAGAAAAAAAAAAAAAAAAAAACATGTTTTAGGAAATAAATCAAACGGATTTCTGGCAAACTACAATTTCAGAATGAATAAAAATGGTTGATTGGGCGATTTTTACGAGCAGCAGTCACGCGATCCGCCATCGAATCACCGTTGGGACACATTCGTTCCATTCCATATACTGATAAAAACCTATCTTACCAATAACACCACGCACGCTTCCTTCCCATCTACCCTAGCTCTATTTTTACCATTTCAAAAAAAAAATCATATTTTGTTTCTTACGGTACTCGAAATGTTACAATTTATTAGCGAAGCGTTTTAATTGCGCCTTTCAAAGTTCGAAGCGATGTAGCAATTACTTGCAGAGAAAATTTATTTATGCCTTTCACTAATTAATTTATTAGATCTATAGTATTATACGCGAAAACTTCTAATTCATGAAGATTTAATGCCCGAGACATTTCTATAATAACACAAATTTTCGAAAAATTTAATAAGCAGTTTAACTACTTAATAAATTATGAAAACTATGTTGCAATAATTTTACTAGCGCATTTGAAAGTTACATAATGATTGAAGTGGAAATGTTTTGCTAACCTTGTATGAATGTAATTCTAACATCTCCGTAGTAAGAAGAAAAAAAAAGCAATGCAACGTACTTTAATTTATATAATAATTTTTTAGAAAAAAAAAAAATACATATTATATTAAGAGTTGTTATTAAATTTTTATAGTTTATGCATCCGAGAGATGAAGAAAAAAAAAGCTCTTAATAACTTTTTATCACTTCGCTAATGAGGCTTCAAAATTCGAATGATTCATTTTCGAGACAAGAAATCAAAATTTATCCTTGTAAAAAAATTTCTACGAAATCTTTTTTCCATTTCCTGTCACAACGAAGAAAAAAAAAACCACCTCAACAAAATTTTAATCGCTGCTCATCATTAACCCAACCGCTGCTTTTTATTTTATTCGGAAGTTAAGAAATAGCTGGGCCCTCCTCTACTTTCTTAAATGTAATATAGTAATCACTGTATTTATATCGTGATTTGTATCACGAACAAAATTAACAAGGCTCTCTCTACCTAGCAAATACACTCAACCAGGAATCCTTACTTAAAGTAGCCACCATATTTCATTCAACCAAAAATGCCTCTTCGAATACCCCTCTCTCTCTCTCTCCCAGTACCCCAACTCAAAATTATAGATAAATGAAAAATATGAGATAATACTGGTAATAATAAGAAGAGAAATATTTTTCTACTTTTATATATCCCTCTCTTCGCATTATTTATTCCATTTTCAAACAGGTGCAAGTCGCTGTTGGGGTATAAAATCTTTAAAAAAAACCTGAGAAGTCTTCTGCATATACGATTGAGGGAAAAAAGCGCTAAAAAACCAAAAATACCCCATACTATCTCTCTCACTTTTCCTCCTTCCCAACTCTCGTAGAATAATATGTAACAGAGAAATAGATAAAAAAAAAAAAAATTAGAAATTACTTCGTAGCATTTTGGCCCAAAGGGAAGAAATTAGACTATATGTAGTTGGAAGTAACGAGGATAAAAAAAAAAAAAGCGTAAGCTATCATTTTTCTTCAAATTCCTACAATCATGTTTCGATGCTGGCTGTCGACCATTCGCCAAGTCCTTACTAAAATCGTATAATATGCGCATTATATACCAAATGGCCTCCAACTACAAAAATTTGTAAACTATACTCGGATATTTAACAGCTTCAAACTCCGAGCAAAAGAGAGGGAAAAAAATATATATATATATATTTCAAAAACGTTTTGACGACCGACATTAATTACTATTCACGTCGAATTTTCCGCACAAATATACGACATTCTTTCAATTTTAGCTTTTGTCTCGTAAATTAAAAATAATCAAAAGATAAGAAAGAATTCGCAAAATATCGAAACCTTAAAATATATTACCCAAGTTGGAGGAAGGAAAAGAAAAAAAAAGTAAATGAAAAATATATGCCTTAATTCGTATAAAACCCGTTCAAAATTTCCCTGCAGCCGATCTCCGCCTTATCCCAATTAACTACATATTTCTCTTTTGTCTGCGTCTCGTAACACCTCTTAGAAATATATATTTTTTTAAACAATTCGTTGGTTCCATATCCCCCCTCCCGTCCTCGCTGCCACCTTGAACCGATTGTTAGGCCTAAAAGAGTGTACGCACGCAACAATAACTTTGAGTAAACACAACAACTCGAATATTTTGTCGAGATTAATAAGAGTAATTATCGTGTGCGGTTTTTGAAAAGGGCAATTTTGTCACAGGTGAAACAAGGTGAGCCATGAGGAAGATAAAAAACAAAAATTAAGAATGCGCCCACTCCCTCCCTTATATTCTTCACCCATTTTTAATTTTTTGACAAAAGCCACCTTCAAAAAAAAAAAAAAAAAAGCATTTCCTGGTTATTATTTCCCCATATATAATACAGACCTCGGTAGATTTAACTTACGTCATATTGAACAGCATAATTAAGTTTGCTACAAGACGAGTCTGACCATCTTTTTAAGCCAACATTATGATTAACGCAAGCATTAAAAATGAATCATCGTAAATGCCGTGCTGAATACAAATTCGATAACAAAAAAAAAAAAATTCAAACTAGCGAAGTATACAATAACTTTAATCGAAGAAAGATAAATAAATAAATAAAAATGATTACTTCGTTTTGCATAAATCTTCGTTTTCAAAAGTTTAAACTATTCACGGCAGTTATTCAAACGCAGCAAAATGAACTCATCTTTTTTTATATACAGTATACCAGTACTGTATCATATAGTATACAGTAAAAAAAAAAAAACTGCCAGATACAGCCGGATTATTATTATTTTTTTTTTTTTAGCAAAATGTTACTAATTTGTAACTTTTTAAAAAAAATAATTACAACTCAGAATTTAAAAAGTGTAAAGTAGTACTTAGAACGAGGTTAAACAAAATCTTGTGTAAATACAATAATTAAATCGTGCTACTTTTACTTGATCGGTACATTCAAATAGAAGCTATCAATAGCTTCGTGCTATTCGAGGGACACGTATCTCGCGTTGTACGAGCCCAACTATTCCAATAATTCCCCCCAACGAGACCTTTGGCGCGCGCATTCACAGCTTGCGGAAGCGCTTTTCTCAATTTCGCCCACCTTCGCAAATCCTCTTAAGAACAAATATTTTTCTCCCAAAAAGAATAAATATGTACTGTACGTGACTTATTTTTCGCTCGTGTATGTATTTTATTATTACGACCAATTATTTATCTCATAAATAAGCCTCCATCTCTCTCTCGCATTAATCCTTTTTCTCATCCCGTGCGAAATGACTCGAAAACGGGGCTGTTCGCCACCCACGAGCCACATGCGCAACTTAAAAGTTGCAGCACGCATTTGTCGCCGGAACATCTCGCAACAAGCCTATCCCAAACACCTTTGACTCTTTCGTTCACCCGCACCAACATTTAATGTCATGTTACACAGCGGAGCGCCGTACTAAACTCCGCCGATGTCTTTATCTGCCTCGTTTCGGACAACTTTATTAATAACAACCAACGCACAACTTTGTCTTAAGACTTTTGGGGTGTCAAAATAAAGCACCGTCTCATCCTCAACTCCCTCCACCTCCACAACCGTCCTCCACGGTCAACGCCAAACAATTCGAAATAATTAAAAAAAAAAAAAGCACAAATGAAAGCGTAATCAACTCTCTATTCCCTCGGTAAATATTTATGAACCTTATAAATACAAGGTTTTTAAATGTAAACAGCATTTGCAATTCTGACAGCAATTTTGTTTATCGTTTACTTCACTTTACGCGCAAAATGTTAAATAAATAATTATTTTAGATAATAACATGTGCGTTAAATCAATTTGATTTAAAGTTAAAGAGTATAAAATTATTGTTTGTTCGCTTGGACCAGAGTAATTTTCAAAGTTTAATTCTCCAAATTTAGGACTATACCGGATAATTAAAAATAAACGTCAGGTGGGACACATTGTTTTGAAGAAGTTGTCGCTCGACGCATTAAGAAATGAACAATTTAATTTAAAGATCGTGTACAAGTTAGGTAAGGACGACAATTCAAAGTTTTAAATTTGAAATTGCATTAAATTCGTAAACGAAGATGGGTTCAAATAAGCTTCACTCCTCTTCCTCCAATTTCCACCATCCTCACCTAGATGGCGCATCTTCACGAGCGACACGCGATCTCTTTCGACTAAAAAAACAAACCTAATCTTATTCTCGGCTATACTGTATAATATGAAATAAAAAAAAGATAAAAAAAGTTCCGGTACCGAAACATCAAAGAAAAAAGTAGACATTTAGATTTCTAATATCTCTCTATCGGTTGTAAACATCCTCAAATAACTCTGTGTTTTCTCAATTTTACAACTCAACCGCAAAATTAAAATACATCGCACATAAAATGAAGTCAAAAAAAAAAAAGTGATTTCTATATCCACACCATTGAAAGTCTCCCGCCTTCGTATAAAAATAAAAAAAAGAGTCGGATGTGGGAGAAATAAAAAGCAGAAAATGCGGAAACAGTTTCCTGCAGGGTATCTATCTCATTTCCAATCGATGTGTCTGTTGAGTGACAGCGCAATCATAGGTGAAAATGAGATGAAGGGCGTGGCTACATATCTTAATTTAATTAATGCTTCGCGTGTAAAAGTGCATGTAGCACAATACGCAAGGACCTGGATTTTCAGGTGTAAAATATAACACGTCTACGGACAAGAGCGAGCGACAAATATAAAAGCGCCAGAGATCAACGCGAGTAGAATGTAGAGCAACGTTGTTCCCCTTAAATCAACAACGCTAGCTTTGAAAAGAGAACAATACGATAATCAAGGTGACAAAGAATTCCTTCTCAGTCAAAAGGTCAAAAGTAAAAATCTGCAGAGAGAGAAACTACCTTTTATAATGATATTTTTATATTATACGTTTGCGTCGCGTTCGTACAGTGTCGGCGACAAATAACGCGTCACTCGATGGCTCGCTCCAATCTCAATAGTTGTCCGAACACGAACGAATATGAGGTCAAACACGACGTGTACAACCCGAAGGACAATGGAAACAATCCTTTAATAATAAATGCAACCATTGTACAACACAATAACCTAATAAACGAAGCGATATATACCCCTGCCTGCCTGTACACGAGCCCTTGTCAACGCGTTTCTCACTTTTTTAGAGCACATTTTCGTGTCAAGTGTGTGGAACTGATATTTTCAACAAAAAAAAAAAATTAAAGAATTCTTTTTCCCGGTTAACAATAGTGCACGAATAACCTCTATTAACTTTGATCCAAATAATAAAAGTAAACATTAAAAATATGTCTTATAGTTTCAGCCGGCTTGAATAATGATTCATAATTCCAAATGTTGTCGAATTAAGCGCTCGAATAGTATTAATAATTTAAATTTAGTCAATACAAAAAAAGAATGCAAATAACAATGACAACAATAATATTGCTAAATGCGTAGGTTGCACTCCTTTTGCCCTGACAAGTTTAAAACTGCGATAACGGACCATATTCGAGAAAGCTGCTTTGCAGTATTTAAATGACCTCAACTCAATATTTCAGTATCTCTACTTCAAGTATTAGGGTTTTTATAACGATTATTTTTTAAAATTAAAGCTATTGAAATTCCATGGACAACATTTTCTTTAGAGAGAAAATATACAATGTAATAATTTTTTTGAAGTTCCCCTAAAGCACTTCACATGCACCTAATTTGGGTGTTCTGGCGCGTAAAAATTGGTGCAATTGGCCAAACCAAATTTCATCAAGAATCAAAAATATATTCCTTCTACCTGTACAGTAATTAATAGTCATAAATCATAATGATACAAGTTACCTTTATCGTCAAATAAGTTTAATAACTTTGGATTTAGCCATGTTACCACAAGTAGCCTAACTGTTTTATTTCGAACATGAGAAACGCTAATTGCCCACACAATTCAAAATCAAGAAGATGAAACTTCATAAAATATGGAATATTTCAACCCAACCTTTTAAATTTATTTTGCTGTAGTGTTTATTTGAGATCTTTAAAATCCAAGGAAATTGAAATCAATACGTGTATTTACTTGAAAATTCACGAACGTAATTATTAATCAGAGGTAGGCTAATGTTAAAAAGTAATCAATAACATTGATTTTTACGGCATAGCATTTAATAAATTTTTCTAAAGAAACAATAACAAAAAATTGCATTTTTAGAACCTCCGTAAATAAGAGTTTTTTTTATCATTGATTGTCTTTGATATCGAAGTTTGTCGCGCAGTTTTTCCCCAGTATTTCAGCCAATAATAATTACTGCTTCACTCTTTTTTCACGGGCCTCTTTCAAATTTCTATACAGTATTCCGCTTGTGAAATTTTATTTCAAGATTTATAGCTCAATAAAACCCGAGAAAATGTAATGCGTGCAACAAAAATCATTTCAAAAAGACGTCGATATAACTAAATAAAAACGCACATGCTTAGTTCACTTAACCAAAAAAAATAAAAAATTCAATTACATTTTAATAATAATATTTTAACCAGTTTTTAAGATTTAATTAACGCACAGTCAACAAACATAATAATTTACATCTACTTTCGATAATAATGACCAGTTTAAAAAGAAAAAAAAAACCCTCACAAATAAATATTAACACTCCTTAATAAAATATTTGCGAAATATAACGCGTGAAACTCGGAACAGACAAAATTAAATTAAAAATTTATCAGACAAATTCAACTTTCAACAGCATTTCGAAAATTTCACATAGACTTTAACAAGGTTTTTTTTTTCTTCGAGAAAGAACGGGTAAAAAAAAATATATATATATATAAATAAACCACCTTGAAAGATCTCTTATTCATTCTCGGTCACCGAATTCTCATGCGCGTATTTAGCATTGATAAATTATCCGCCATTTTAATATTAACAGCAAAAGTAAACTCGTAATTTCTCGCTTTATAGACAGCTCCGCGGAGATAAGCGCGTTTGCCTTCAAACAGCCAAAAATTTAAAAGGCAAAAACCGAAAAAAAAATAAATTAATAAAACAAGCGAGACTCTTCAGTTCAAAAAAATAAAAGAATTTACGAGAGAGAAAGGCGGAGAAACGAAACCAAAAACAAACTAGGTTGATGCTTTTAACACCGATAAATCAAGACAATGTCAATAACGAAACTCAAACTTCAATCAAAAAAAAAAAAAAAAAATGAAAAAAGAAAAAGAAAATTTTTGTATTATTATTATTCATCTCGAATTATTCTTAAATCTTTTGAGCCAGAACATTGGTTAAAAAATGAAGTGACCCGAATGACACCGTCGTTTACTTTACAAAAGATCCTCTCAATCAAGTAGTCCTAAGTCAAAATCGCAACTGTCGTACGTTTATTCAGTCGTCATTGTGTTCCCTCTCGTATTTACCTAATCAGAGTTTATTGTTAAGGTCATCCCCGTCGATCCTATCTCTCTCGCTCGCTCTCCCGTCCTTAAAATAAACACACGCCCCAACCAACAACAAGCTCCAATCTCAACGTCTTCTCTCTTATTATTTTTTTTTTTATATACATTCAGATTTCGAAAAACAACGCTAGTATTGCGTTCCAGATGTACAAGTAAAGCGAAGAATAATTATATTTCATAATTAAAACACGAGGGATGATAAGAGCTGTGTGTGCGGGGGAGAGAGATGTGATGGCAGATGTTTTTATCTTGATGAAATCAGCCAACACGTTCTCATTTTTAATTATTATTACCTTTTAACTCCTTAGCGTTGATTACAAACAAATAGGTATACTACATAACAGCGTACGAGTAAACGTCGTATCAAACGCAATAATAATTATTAAAAAATGTTGAACACGTGTAGGCGGTAGATGCTTATTTTTTGTAGCACACTTTTAGATCTTCAAAAGTAATTAAATCGGGTCATTTGAGAAACTTAGAAATTCTAAACTATCTTAAAATAAAAAATATTATTAAAAACAACCTTTTTTTAAGAAATATTTTCGATTAAAATTCCACCATCTAAAAATACAATTTCGATAATTTATTTGTGTATCGATGTACTTTTTTCCTATCATACCTTTGATGCTAATTTAATCGATTACCCCCCAAATTATTCTTATCAATAAATACTTTCGATAAGTAAGAACTTTAATCAAAACACCAAAAATCAATCTAGGATTTAATCATGTTAAATCTAAATCTTACAAATCTGGTTTTTCCAACGCCATTTAATAATGATGATTGAAACTTATCACGAAAAAAATTTTTCCAAAATTAAATACAAAAATAGCGTTGAAACTTCAAAATTTAAGAATTAACTAAGTTTAATTATAAAAAAAAAAAGTTTGGTTCCCAAAATTCTAATTGAACGGTCCAGAAAATGCAAACAACTTGAATTTAAAATTTAACTTTCAAATTCTCCTTACCCGCAATTAATTTTTTTTTTTTAAATATTAATCAAATTTATCAGAATCAATAACTCGAGTATAAAATTGGAGGTTGCAGAGGCTTGAAGTTTTCGAATTGTCCCATTATAAAAGTCTTATCTTTCAAAAACAACTCTCGGAACATGAACAGCGAAAAAAAAAAAAAACAACGTAGGAAGAAAAAAAAAATTAACGCCAAACCATTTGAATCTCAACTTAATTAAAATAATGAAACCAAACAAGTTAATTATCGTATAACTAATAACAATAAACCTATTCCTCAAACGCAGTAAAGAAAAAGAAAGATGGGGATCGAAAGACGACATAATAAAATTTAATTTAATCTCGCCCATCATCGACGAAAACTGTGACATTTCTCTGATACCCAAACGTCCTGACTTAATAACAAATTTCGACCAAACTCTCCGCGAGAAAAAAAAACAAAAAAAAAACTGCTTATTAACGTGATTTAAATTTGTTTTTCAACGAGTAAAAAAAGCGATACAAAAGTCTAATTAAACGACAACCAAACTTGCACTTTCATTCTCCCAATCTCTGCTATTATTATTTATAATAACAATAATAAAAATAAAATATATATAAAAAAAAAATAAGATAATAGTTAACCGGTGTTTTTGCTCTCGCTTGGAAATATGCGAGAGGATCTAATTAGTCCAATCAGATGAGCAAACGTGATCGGAAAGTCAAACAACGGTTGTGGGATATAATAATGGGCAGAAGCAGCGAAATCCTCAAGATAAACATTGTCCGTTTAATTGACAACCACTGTCGTTCCCGTCCATTCAATTATGTTCTCAGTCGGCGTTGTTTATTAGGCGCATAAAGCAGATAAAAACTTATTACCAAATCGATTTATTAACTTCATAAACAACAAACACAAAAATGTCGCCATTACCACCCCGGAGGAAAAAAAAAAGAAGAAACTAATGAGTTACAGAAAAATGTCGTCACCGTCAAACTCCCCAAACCCCCTCAAAATTTATTAAACACTTAAAGGTTTGAAAAATTTGTAATTATTACATTCTCCGGACAACAGGAAATGCACTTCCTAAATATCAGCTTTTCAACGTAGAAATGTTAACGGCCAAGTCTGGCTAGTTTAACGTTTGTTTTATTGTTTGTTAAGAAAATTTAATCGTCAAATTCTTTAGATTATTTATTGTGTGAAATTAACAAATAAATTTCATCATTTAGAAAAAACTTTTAAAGCTAAATCATTTCGTTTCAACACAATTTTCAATTAGAGCTTTACCCTGGAATAAAAAACTTTCATTTTTGCTGGGTTCATCAGGCCCGAAAGACTCATAGTGCACAACGCCAAAAGACACACTTGTTTCTCATGCCTACAACCACGAAACAATAAATGTTGTTTAAAATGTGAAGTGAAAAGGTTCGATGCAAAATGTTTCCCGGCCCTTTCACGGCGTCATACATATGACGCTTCCTACGCTCGTAAGAAAAAGAAGCAATTATTACGCGAACAACTGGTGTAAATGAGCCTCATTTTTTTTTTCTTGTTTTGTTTTTTTCTGACAACCTTGGTTAATAATAACGCGTTAATCGCGGAACTAATTTATACTCCAGCGGACACTTACACGTATTTGTACTTTAGCAAAAACATTACCACGCGTGTCAAGTTGAAAGTCAAACAATTCGCCTAAAATTTTTTTTTTTACATTTTCCTGCCTCATTCTATTCTGTACCAGTACTTTAATAAAAAAAACCGATAGAAATCTTGCGCAACACCAAAATGGTTAAGCCAGTAGCGCGGGAAAAATAACGTTACATTTTTATCTCAAAACACAACTCAAAAACTTTTTTTTTTTAAATAAAAAGAAAAAAAAAAACGTTGGTGGTCGAATAGAATATATAGGATAATGATATGCAGAAGCTGCAACGGACGTAAACAAAAAGAAGATACTGTAAAGCCTACACGATTCGCTCTACAATAATCATAATATCGAGGGTACCAGCCGCGTGTATTTTCAGATAGGTAGGTGGGTGGTAGTGCTGTAGATAGATAGGCGCTTTTGTGATGTTATCTAGACTAAAGTTAGGCCCCTGTGCCACACATAAACCACCTAGACGCAGGTGTTCGAACGCACAACTCATTCACGCAACCGAACGCATGCGCCGACGCATCTCTCGACCAAACCCATTCATAAAGATAAATAAGAAATAAAAGCTAAAAGAAAAAGCAAATCTAAAAATAAATAAAAGACGACACGCGAAGGGAGAAAAAGAAGAAGACGTGGGTTGACCCACCCACTGCATTTCCTTTATTATTAAAATAATAAAGACAATAAGGAAAAGCGAAAATCAATATTAAATTTATTTAATAATAATAAAAAAAAAAAAGTTCTCCAATTGCAACCCTTAAAAAAAATAATTTTACAGCGTGAAATGCAATAAAAAAACAAAAATAAATTGTGAAATGCGATATTTTTCGGTTATCGAAGAGCGTAAAATTAAAATGCTCTCCCTTCATTTGAATAGCGTTTGGAATCAAAACCTATATTTGACCCTCTTTTTTTTCGCTGTTATACAGCGCATAAAAATAAGAGATTGACGACCTAAACGTCGAAAAGGTCACCGAGTTAAAACCACAAATCTTATTCGGATTGCACAATGAATATTATTAGCGTGAAACAGCATTCAAAATCTCATCCACAGTCGCTCACACTGCGAATTACAAGCGGAACAAATGCGCATTGCTGTAATAATAATCTAATTCTTGGAATGTTCGTACTGTAGTGTGTGCCCCGTAAAAGTCCTTCATTTTACATTATAGGACACACATAGATTAAATGGTTCAAGGTTTAAAACCCTAAACTTAACTACAAAAAAAAAAAAAAAAATTATTAAAAAGATAAAATAAAAAAAATAAAAAAATACTTAGTGGCATATATTTTTTTTAAAAAAAAATAAAAATGACCTCGTATTGAGTTTTCGTTTCCAATAACAACTCAATAACCGGAACGCAAATGTCAAAGTTTACTTTTAGATAAGTGCACTAATAATTGGAAAAACAACCTGAATTCGATCACGTGAACAATAACCGCATTTATTAAAACAAATTTAGCGTCACACACAGTCGGACCAATGAGACACGTCGATGATTAATCAAAATTTCCAATTTCGCTCAAAACGCTCAAAAATAATGACATTCTTTTAAAATCAATGTTCCAAAATGTGACATTTTTTTTCTTTTAAAATATAACAAATTTTTAGATTTTCAAAAAACCAACATAAATTAAGAGCATGCGCAATTCCTAGGAGCTGAGAATGGCACGTGCTGCATTTGAATCAGCAATCATCTTCACTCTTTCATTAAATGTAAAAAAGAGACCCGAGAGCGTAGAAATGTAACCACACCCACCCAACACCTTTATTTTTTTTATTTTTTTCTCTAAACTTTGTTCCAAAATGTTTAGACTTTTTAAAATTACTACACAATATTCATAAACCGCAGTTTCACGAATCAGGGATACTCAAAGAGGACCTGATAGGACGATGCCGTACATAAACTTACACAACGTGGTAATTTGCAATGCAAAAATTAATTTTTAAAGATTACGAAAACAATTTATATATATTTTTTTAAAACAAAATATAAATTTTCTAGCAAAGGAATAAATTAGTAGGTGTTAAGTAAGGTCAGCTCCGAGTTAAAAATAGCGAGAAGAAAAAAAAAATTTTTTTTTTAGAATTATTCATCGATTGTGTTGCAAAAAGAAGCGCGTTTAACCTCAAAATAAGCAATAAAAAAAACATAATGCGCAATTTTCCACCCACCACACACTCTTACCACAACAATTTTTATCACATTCTTTAATTTAGAAGGGGGAAAAAAATAATAATAAACACGCTTTGACGTCGCTCGAGAATTAATTAAACGCCATTGTAGAAAAGTAAATCAGCGGTTTAGGAAGTGCTGTATCTGACCCAACAATTTTCAAAAGTAAATTATAAAGAACATCGATGTCAACGTGTGTGTGTGTATATAATAAAAAAAAAACGGCAAAATTAGTCGGGCGGATAAACACAGTCTCTCTTCACCTAATAACATACTCTTTCCTCTTCACTACCAACCAAAAGGAAAAATCATATTCCGGTAAACCCCAAAAAAAAAAAAATTAAATTAAATAAAAATAACGGCATGGAGATTGTCTTTATACCTGCTATTACATCAACACTCGTAAAATTACGGTACCAAATTATGCAATACTGTACATGAGCATAATAGCACCGAAGAAGCATTTTATGCAGGATGCAAAATAAAAATTAAGGCTACTGCCCATGTATTTGAAGTACTGATAGAAAATGTTTTAAGTTATGCCGCGCTGTTTCTTTAATTTGTGAACATTTTGTGACTTCAAATGGTCTTTCAGGGAAAATTTAACAAACTGAAATCAGTGTAAAATGAGTATTTTAGGATTTTAGAATTCAATGTTTTTTCAATTTGAATTTTCAATTTGAATTTGCAAGTTAAAATCTCTTATTGTTTAAAAATGAAAAATAATAGATCAACGTTCTTTATACACATCCAAGTTCCAACCAGTAAATCGATAGATCAAGATCTCCAATTACTTACAGCGCGTGTACAGTAATAGTACAAACCAAAATAAATGAGCGCACTGTTCTATAATTAAATTGACAAGTTGGGAAATAATTCCAATTAGTTTCCCATTACTATAGTATACATCTTAAGCTTGGAACTAGTAATAGCTCGATTAAAGCTATTTGCTGCAAACCGCATAGAGATAGACCTACACTACACACGCGAGCATCAATCAAATAGAAGGTGATCAATAAAAGTGCTATTTGTCAATTTTGACAAATTGTTTTTAAAAGAAATAAAGCACCGCCCAAACTTAGAACAAAAACCCACATACACACACACCAAAAAAAAAAACCCCAAGTAAACAAACAAGAGCATAACCATTCGATATTTAATTTTGAAATGCGAAAAAAAAAAAAAAAAACTCTCGAAAAAAGATAAAAATCTGAAATGCAATTTTGGAGATGAACCAGTCAAACTGGCGCTAAAAGCGTCAGAATTTTTTTTTCTATTTTATCCGACGCCTGATCGCATATCGCGCGTATTTTCGTTGAATTACGTCCGAACAAATAAAACGGGGGAAGGAATTCATTGTGTGTTTATTAGATGCCTGATCGAAAGTTCTGATAAAAGCGTCAAGCGATCAATTATTATTTTGGGCCGAGTGAGAATTATTCCTCCAACACCTTTCAAACAAATTAATTGGAATTTTTTTTTTTTCATTTGGATTTCAAAAAGCTTCGACTTGATCGTCGATAAAAATGTCAGCTAGCTGTCAAAATTTTTTTTTTTTTTTTTTTTCATTTTGGCTTCAAAATCAAATAAATAAAAATAATAATAGACTTACAAAACTATCATGTACCGTAAATGCTCTTTTAACTCGAAAATAATAAAAACAAGCAAACGTCCATCAATATTTTTCCTCCTTTCTTTCGAAATCAATTTTAGAATATTTTTTTAAAAAAATATTAATAATTTAACACTATTAAAAAGATAATTTCAAACTCTCGAGGCCATTTCTCTCAAATCAAACTCATCATAAAATAAAAAAAAAAAAAATTCCTCATTACAAAAATGGTTAAATTGAGAAAAGAGTGCGGTACAACCGCTTAAAATAAAAATAGTGTTCAATTAAAATTCAATTTACCGTGCTCACAACACGCGAACTTTTAAGAAATTTTAAAACTAAAATGTAATTATTGGTGACAACGAGAGAAGCTTCACCAAACGAGATTAAATTTCCGCACCTTTCCAGCTCAGAAACGACAGTTACGGAGGCGTTTGAGTCAAAACTTGAACCAGTTTAACTACAAAATTGAACGAAACTCATTATTCAATCTAAATTTAAACGACGACAAGAAAAGAAAAGTAAAATAAAAAAAACCGCGCGTCATTTCGTAACAACGACGTCATTAAAATTAATCATTTCCATTCTCGAAATATGGAAATGTAGACAGAGTAAAAAAAAACAACGTTCTTCATCAGTCATGAGCGACATCGAACGACTACCTTCACTTACACACTTTACAATAATAATAATAAATGTTTAGTAATCGGATTAGTCGTGTGTGTATATATAATGTCATGTAGAATTTGCGATTGTTCGTAGAGCCATGTTCGAAAAGAACGAGATCCACCTACCAGATCTGAACTTTCATTATGCCCGCTGCTGCTGCTGCATCATCTATCTCTCGCGAGCAGGGGTTACGAAAACACGCGGGATCAAGAGTTACCTGACCTACGCCTACACCCTCAACATCCACTCACAGCTCGACCACAAAAAGAATCTTTTTAAAAATATATATATATATTTTTAAAGCCTTCTAATAAGAGAAAACAAATAAATATTAAAGCAGACGATATACTAATGAATTAAAAAACAAACGAGTTTCAACCTATGCTCCAACGGACTCAAACTCAAAATTTTCATTTTTAAAAAGGAAAAAAACCAAACACTCATTTTTAATGTTCAAAAAAAATTTTTTTGTGACAAAAAATTAAAATTAAGCCTATTATATTTAATAGAATTATTTAGCTACATTAACCTTTAATAGTTTAAAAAAAAATTTTTATTATTTATTAGATTTAGTAAGCAGACAAAAGCACCCTCGAATGAATAATTCACAAGCCAAAATGAGTCGCCGAGTGAAAAAGATGAGCGTAGGCGGAGTTTGATGGTACTGTAATCATGAATGAGAACAAAATGTACCACTTCTATTTGTCTGCGTCATTCAAAACAATCTCATTTGATTAACAAATCGTTACTAGAATTTAAAAAAAAGAGCTTCTAGAAAATAATTGTCAAAAACGTTTCATCTTCTTCATTTATGACACAACTTTTTCATAAACAAAATCAACCCTCTCTTATACGAAGTTGAATCTCAACTCTCCATTCTATTCTATTGGCTACAATGTAAGCTTGAGTCGCGTGAAATAACTGATATAGGTTTAAAAAAAAGTTTTAATTAAAATCTCGATATAAAAATGTATCGCGTGACGCGCTCAAACTTTATTTAAAAAAACTTAATAAAAATCCAGCTAACGATTTCCATTATTTTTTTTTTTTACGGGATTCGACCAGGGATTGATCGGAAGAAATGTCCCGAGGATAGGTGCGCATCGGCACCGCATATTGAAATGTGAATGGAGCTCACGCTGAGACACCTAATACACTAAAAACAAAAACTGCGTGTACAATAAAATGATCTAACGAAAGTTGATGATGTTGTTGAAGGCGAAAATCATGACCGACAGCGAAAACAAAAAAATAATAATAATAAAAATGAAAAAAAAAAAGGAAAAGTCAAAAAATTGAAGGTGCTTTCTAATGTTGTGCTTATGTTTCCTTACTTTACATGAAAACACCTTATAATCCACACCAAAAGGAAGAAAGAAAGCGAGAGAAGGCGATCTAAACAAACAATGAATCACCGCGAGCAGTCGAGGTTGACGTCCCCATAACTTCTCCTTATTATAATATTCGGTACGTGGTCTGAGGGTAGTAGAGTGGGGGTGGGTGAGCGAGAGAGATTTGTTGAGATGTCGATAGACGTGAGCAGACTCAGAAATAGAAATTGTTTCGATTTCAAACCACATTTAAAAATTTCCTACTACGCAAAATGCAAAAGAGAAAAAAAATTCAATTTAGAAATCATCTTCAGCCTATATAAACCGGCTAAAAACAACTAATGATGCGATCTAATGCATCGCGAAAACCAATCAACATTGATTTTATGTGCACACCATTAATAATTAAGTGCAACCGACCAGGCACAATCGTTGATCTTGGTTATTATTTTTAATCTAAAAATTTATAAAATTATTGTCCCACCCCGGTATTAGTTAACAAATCGATTAACGCTAGAAAACTTTAATAAAAACTACCAATACACCAGAGTTCTAAAACAAAATTTAACACCCTGATCTACAATTTAAGTTTTTACCGTATGAGATTTCGGCAATTTTTTTTTTTGGACCCAAATCAAAACTTCAAACGAGATTTAAAAAACGGGGTCGCGGGTTCACCAATTCACCATCACTATTTTATGTACAGTATCTCAATCTTTTTCTTTTAATCTCTCTACGTTGGTCCCAAATTAGGATACAAAATAAGTTCAAAATAAATCGAGATCTTTTGATAGACGAAAATGTCAATCGAGATTTACAAACCAAAAAATTTGAAACGACATCAAACTTTGGAAGGCACAAAAATACCCACCGATCGCTGTACCATGGAGCGTCCAACCAACTAATAATTTGACCAACACAACACACAAAATGGTAATACCGGAATAAAATGAAAAGACGCCGCACTTTTCTTCGAATAAAATTTTCGCAATCAATGTTATTAACTCTAACCACAACAACAAAAATACATCCAATAAATAATTGAAGATTCAAAACAAAACGAGTAAATGAAAATTTATTCCTGTCGACTGATTATTTACGAGCGGGTTAAAGAAATGCTCAACTCATAAATCACCGATAATACTATTCTGGGACGAACATACAGTATTCGTTTCCATATTGATACGACTTTCGTGATTTAAATTTTAAAGCTTACTTCGGCTTTTTAGAAGAGCTTCCTCAAAATATAATTATTTATCTCGAGTAAAAAAAAAAAAAAATATCGACAACAACAATCTTTAATTTAATAATTACTGTTCAGTTCGCGTAATAATTATTATGTCTTTCTAATTTCATTTTTATGTAAATAAGTTTGGCTTGAACAAAATTAAGTTTTCTCCCCCTTATCCAGTGTGAAAAAGCTAATTAAGTTACACAAAAATAACCGCGTGCTGAAAGAAACTGGAACGCCTTCTCCACTCGCATCATCGCCGCAATTTATACCAAACTTTTAATTATCGATTTAATGATAGAGATAACCTAAAAAAAAAAAAAATTAAGAAATAAAAATTGCGCAACTTCCAATTAATTATTCGATTGAATAATATTCTCACTGAAATCTATTCTCCAAGTAAATTTAAATACGTCCGCGATGATAAAAGCGATAAATTCTCTCTCTTTTTTTTTCCCGCATCAGATTAGCATAAACTATTTTCTGTCACAATACGGGGCTTAATAAAAATCGAATCGGCTGCAATCGCAACAAAACGATGAAATTCGTTGAACAAGAAAAAACGGCGGTGATCAACGATAGAGCAACTACCGGTTTGAACACGAAATAAAAATACACCTACGTCCTAGGTGTTAAACCAAGGCGATTTATAACTTTTTTTTTTCCCCAAAAAAAAAAAAAAAAATACACGAATATTTGTTAAACAAGAAAAAAAAACCTTGCTAAAAACAGATTTTAGAAGAAAATTTAACAACATAAAATAAGAAAATAAAACTGAGGGAAAAAAGTTTATCACCTAGGGTATCACGAATAAATCTGAACACTAGTTTCCGCGAAACAAGTTCAAACGACAGCTATTTACAAGTGGAGTCGTGACCGAACTCAATATTCAAAGTCATTTAAATCAATTCCGTCAGATATAAATGTATAATAAAAAAAAAAAAAAAATCATACAACAACCAGCACTTGACATAGGCCTACCGAATATTAGTTATAAGGTTGCGCAGCTTGTTTCCAAAGTCATTAAACATTCACGTAAATAATGTGTAATTCACGTACAATAAATAAAATTTAAACAAAATTATTTCGCATTTTTTTTTTTCCACAAAAAAAAATTTATTTACATAGAATCAAGAAAAAATAAAAAATTCGGTCGCAACGAAATATTCGAAAAACAGTCAGCCCATCCAACTCATTTATATTCCATTATCTTCGACTCTTTAATCAATTAAGCAATAATCGTACAGCATACAAGTGCTAACTCAACAATCTCAGGTGTTTATTAACCATTAACGCCAATTCAAACGTAATTATTAAAAAAAAAAAAAGCCTAATTACATTTTATACGGGTCTAAAAAAATAATTAAGAATTTTTCATTTTCTAAAAGTGAAAGGAAAGCGTGAAAGTGGTTGGATATTTTTTTAATAGTCTATTAATTTTATATTTAGCAATAGAGCGGACGGGCAGAGAGAGAGAGAGAGGCGCGGAGACCTGATTAACGTAAAACCATCACCTTTCAACTATTCATTTCTTACAACTTCCTGCTGAGATGTTCAGGTTTTCTTGACAAATCACGAGGATCTTAACAAGTCTTCCTTTCATCCCCTACCCTTATACCCCATACCCCTACCCTCCTCCCATCACCCGTCCAATTTCACTTTCCCTCCAGCCCTATCCACCGTCATTTTCTTCTCTAAGCGTGACGCTGTCGGGGGGCTGCCTACAAAAATACATACACTGTACAAGAAAAAAAAATATAGATATATTCCTTTTTCTTTTAGCAGTTTGTTTCTGAAAAACTTCAACCACCTATGATACACAACTGCTGGCGAGAGGGGTATTTTTTTAAATATAAAAATAAATGGTAGAGAGAGAAAAAACAACGAGCGCTATATAACATTTTTGATTATGTTTACTTCATCTAATCACACTCGCTAAAAAAAAAAAAAGACCCACCGTAGGTTCCTTCATTAACGATGCAACATTCTCTCAAGTCTAAACATTTTCTCGAAACTTTATATAACTAAAAACAAAAACATAAAAAAAAAAACCGTGCGGTTTGCTAACGGATCCCGAGTTGCAATCACGAACGCCCGCCCGCCTGTCTCAAACACCTGTATCTCCGCCTCCCAGTCATTTTTGATAAGCTTCAAACTTCAGATACTTATCAAATCGAAAGCCAAAAGCACTTTTAGCGAAAGAAGAAAAAAAACCCTACCGAGTAGGTAGAAAGTGCATTCGCAACCCACAATAATTTCATGCTTTAATGGTCACTTTCAACATTTTTTTCCGTCGCGTCCGAACGAAGCGATTGCGCATTAAAAAAAAAAAAAAAAAGAATCGGCGAACAGGTAGTTGAAAGTGCCGCGACACAAAGCGAGCTCAAGCAATTAAAGAAAGACGTGTATCTTTTTAAACCCACGCTAAACATTCTATTAATTCCATTTACGACGCTCTTTCAACCACCGTTAACCCAAACTACCGTAATCGCTTAGGTAATGAATACTGTATAATAAAGGAAAAAAACTTTTCCATTTTCGGACCTGGAACTCTGCTTAATTACCACTATCTCGGTCTGCATCTTGTGTTTCCCAAGTTGCATCTTAAAAATACATTCAGTTACCACTAGATGCCGCTATGCATCCAAGAACTTGTCCAAGAAATTGGTTTTCTTCACTGCTGTTTTAAAAGACTATTAAAATTTCTATTCAGAAAAAAATTTATTACCGGTAATACAAAAAAAATTGAACAGTAGAAAATGGTTGCTAGGTAACGCATCTTAAATATTTACGTGGTAAAAAAAAAAATATTCATTTTACGTCTTGGTTTTTGGGAGAGTATCGAGGACGCTAAGCCCTTCGCAATAATTATTAAAATTGCGCAAAATTATTAAAGTTTCGCAAGCCCTTTTTAATGGTAACCGCTCGTATTAAGTACAATCCTTTTCTCTCTCCCGAAAACCAAACTTCAAACACACGTGTTTCCGCATATCCTTCAATTTAGCGACACGCATTCACTTCGGCGTTAAATGTGTCGTCATACTCATTACACGCACCGTCAGAAACAACAACAGTAATAACCTCCAAACTCCCCTGTTCATGAGCCATAAATATCAAACTACGTCAACTGCGCAGAATGCGCTCTGCGCCATATGACGACTATTTTGTCAATTTGCTGACCATTGCTCCGTGATTTGGCTAGGGCGACGCCACCGTTCGATCCATCGCGGTTCAAATGATCGAATGCCATTCCCACCCCGAGTCTAAACCCTCCAACGATACCTTAAAACCACCGAATTAAGCATCATATGCTCGAATGACTTCATAAAACGTGTTCAACATAATAAAGCTAAGTAGACAATTTTACTTCTCCAGTCTACTACTACTACTGCACGTACTTCATGTAGCCTAACCAGTAACCCCCCTTTTACGCCTTACCCGTACACAAAAAGTAATTTGTTTTTTAAACTATCATTCTTTTTACTTTCACAAGCAACATAAAAATAAAAAAAAATATATTTTACGCTTTCATCTTTAATAACTTGAGAGGAAAAGTCAGACAAATGAATTTTGTCAAGGACTACTTCGTGTTGAATTTGTCAAAATTTGACATACTGTACATAAAATACCTGTACGCTTTTTCAATGTGCTTTAATCAATAATTAATAATTTTTTAAAGTTTCTAGAACTACTTCTCAAAAATAGAGCTCAAAATTGCTTAAATTTTCTAGTAAAAAAAAACATAAAACTCGTAAATTCAATATTTCACTGCATTCCTTTAATGACAAAAAAAAAAAACGCACTGATTTTACTTCGAGATAATTTAAAAAGAAAGGAATCGTTGCCTTACACGTTCCATTAACAATGGCCTTTCATATTTTTAATAAATGAGTGTGAATGTCACTCGCTCTAATGCTATAATTAACATCCCTAATGAGCCATCAATTATTGAAGTAGCAAAAGTTTTGAGAGTTAAAACAGTCCGGCATTTTTCTTTCTATTCAACTCGCACGGATAGTGTCAAAACCTCTTTCACCTCCACGTCACAACGTTTTCTTCGAGTACCGATTTAACAACCAAACATAATAATAATAAAAAAAAAAGTTGCCAGAATGGTTGAGCTAATATTAATAATCGCTCTCCGTATGCGGTAATATTTTTTTTTTTATCATTTAAAAAAAAAAAAAAAAGAAGCTGGAAGTCATTTAGCATTGTCTATTATAATTTACGATATAAAAAGCTTCTCTAAGTGTGGAGAGCAAAAAAGATATAAAAAGAAAATAGTTTTTTTTTTTTTTTTTGATTCGAGATATTAATCTTCAGGTTCCGTCCTCCTTTAGCCTCACGGGATAGATCTGAAAGAAATTTATGTGTGACAGCTGATGAAAATGCCAACTTAAATGAACTAACTCGCTGCTCAGTAGCGAGTCTTCGTAACGAGAGCGGGTGACCACACTATCATTTACTCAATTAATATTCCTCCCACGTTCTTAATTGAATCTTTTTGCAACAACAACAAAAAAAGAAAAAAAAAGTGTCATTGTTTTAAGTGCTTCTTCACCATTTTTCTTTCATTAAGTTTTACAACACGCTGTTAATTTCACTCGATAACAAAACCTTCCCAGGTAAAACAGGTATCACAATATTAAATATTCGCCCGTAATTAATCGCATTCGCTGAAAGAAAGAAAAAAATTCATAAAAACAAAAAATAAAAAAATTCAATGAATAAAATATATTTTCTTGAAAAAGAATTTTAAACGCATTTTATTCAAATGCTCTCCCGTCGAGTGAATTTCCTTCATTCTCTCCAGCACATTCGCCAATTAGAATAAAAATCTATATTGAATTTGCATCGTCAGCGCACTTTTCAATTCTTGTAAAAAAAAAAAAAAACTTCAATCTAATTCGATTTATTTCTTTCTTATAAATATTTTTATTCTCCGTGTGTGAGGCGAGGGTACAACCGGAAAAAGATTCATCATAAAAAAATTTCCACTCTCGAAATTTCAAACCAACAATAATATTTTTTTTTTTCTCACACAATTTCTTACCACGCAATTTGTTTGGTCATCAACCGGCTGTTCCAACGGTCGGTCGGTACGCGTCTCCTCAACTCAAAAAAAAAACTTCTCGCAACTTCTTCCCAATTAGGGCAAATACAATTTCACAATTGATAACGTCGAAACGCCTACGATATTATTATTTTTTAAAAAAAGATATACGGTATATTTAATAACTTACGTACGTATAAACCCAAAATAAAAAAATAAAATAAAAAAAAAAAACAAAAAGAGAAATCAATTTTTCAATTTTTTTTATCTCGCTACGCCGTCAAATATTTGAACAAAAACAAATCTATTAACAAATTGAAAATTGATCGAATGAGAAATGTTTACAATTCTCGCTTCCACCGCCAAACGCTCATCCCACAACGTCAATTAATATGAATTATAGGCAACATGTGGGCTTCTGAATTCGAAATTAATAATAACACTGATGCAGCAGCAGCAGCAGCACTCGATGCCTTCTGTTCACTCACCGTGCCTCCCTGCCTTCAACTCCCACCATTCGCCTTCAAACTCCGGAATATTATTGAAATTCGCTCGTAAACAAAAACTCGAACTGCGGCGATCAAATTAGTAAATAAAAAAAAAAAAGAGTTTGATTTTCACAACGAAATACAAGTTTAACTTGATGAGGGGAAATTTTTGACGTATTTGGTCGTTTAAACAGCTGACAAAAATGATTAATAAAGTTATTAGATATCAACACACACGCGCAATAATATTGGGGGCAGACCCAACTCTAAATATAGATATTTTCTTCCAAAGCAAAAATAATCTAGCTAAAAATGCGACCAAAAAAGTGATTAATAGTACAAAAATTCATCATTTCCAAAAGCAAAAAAAAAAAAATTTTTTTTGTGTTTCAAGCTGTCAGAGCACAAACATTTCCTCATTCAATTCACTTTTGATATGCACAACTATTAAAACATGCAAATGCCGTCTATTAAAATAACAATTTTTTCTTTAATAAATTAGCAACTTTCCCTTGACTAAAACACCATTTATTCCGCGTTTATAACATCAATAAACAAGACATCCTTGTTCAAATTTACTTCAACGTTCCCTCGATAAATTTGCATAATAAATACACTATATAATTTCGTCAGTTTGCCTCACATTGTGCCAATACGATGTTATCGCCTCTAACTTACTTTATAAAAAAAAACACAGTAGACCAAATATTTTCATAAAAAAAAAAAATTTTTACTCTAACACCAATATAAAAGATTTTTTCCCTTCAAAACGAAAGAAAAAAGGTACCGACTGCTTTTCGCTACTTGCAAATTGCTTCTCTTTGGTTAAGTAATCACCTTATAAAAAGAACGGCGAAGCGCAAAAGCCCCTTCCCGCACCTGCGAACGACATTTTTTTTTTCCTCTCTCTTGTTTTTTAAGAGTCAATAAACAGCATTCTCTTCACTTAAATCTATCAATATAATATAGAGCATAAACAAGGTGCAATAAATAAACAGCAATTGCAGAAAAAGTGCTGCGGAGTTATCTAAACGGTTGTCAACGATGCTCGAGCATTTGTTTACAACAACAAAATAAAGAAGACCGAAGCTACAAATAAAATTAAAAAAAACCAAGCACCAGTTAAGTTTAGAAAATCCAGAAAGGCGACGAATAATGAGGTGGAAGAAAGAAAAAAAAAACATCGAATACCCCATCAAATGCGAGTGTAATAGTTGTATACTAGCCACCTACTCTTCCGAATTTAAGTAGTTTACAATCTTTTTTTCAAATTGGCCGAGCATGGAAGATAAATAGTGCGATGGGGTATACACTTTAAATTCCGATTGGCCTTTAAAAAAAAATTTAAACCGTTTATATGCGTAAATCTGGTAATTCCACTCGAATAAAGTAAATGACTAACTAAATTACCTTTAAAAAAAAAAAAAAAATGCGGGAGAAAAAAATAATAATAAAAAAAAAAAAGTCAGGAGTAGAAGAATTAAATGTTTCAACTACTCAAACGCCGACGATATAAAACATTTTACGATTCCAAAAATGCTCGGAAAACTTTTCTTCCCGAAGAATAATACTACCGGCTTCTTTAAAATAATAAAATTAAAAAAAAAAGTTGTATTTTTCCCTAGAAACACGACACCGAATTTATTGCGATATTGTGTGGTTAACCTTTGACACGATTTAAACAGCAATTCAAACAGACACCGCGGCCACGTTCAACAAAACGAGTTGAAAAGCGGGTCCATCCCTCCCCATAATCCCAAAAAGTAAAAATTACTAAATATCTAGGAGCCGGATGATGCGAAGGAAAAAAAAAATTATTCCTTCACCTATAAAATATCTCAATTAATACGCGCGTATTAATTGATTGCATCTAACCTTGCGCGGAGAGAAGGTAGCCCGACCTTGGTTATGTCAACGTGTAGCAATCCCACACGTCAGCTGTTTTCATAGGTTGGGCCCGCCAGAGTACATGGTGAAACGGCACCTGACGACAACATTTGACAGCTGACCCGGCCTCAAAAAAAAAAAATAATGCCCGCATTTTCATTAAAAAAAAAAAAAAAGAGCTCGTTGAACGATAAATTATTTCTCGCGAGTAAATATTCTCGAGCATTGTAAATAAGAAAAAACCCTCAATAAATAACTTCAAAAATATTTCAAATTACCCTGACTTCAATTTATACTTAGTTAAAATATAATCTAAAAGCAGTTAACGTCAAGGAATCTCGTGCAATAAATTAGCTCACTGTCACCCGCGTATTACAACCGAAAAATAGAATGAAAATAAATAGGGCCCCAATGCCTTTTCAATACAGTTATTGCCTAACCACATATTCATTTCAAAGCTAAAAATTAAGAGCCCTCATTTACATATTTTCTATTAAGAACCACAAAAATAAGAATCGAAAAATTTCATAAACAAACAAAAAAATTTTAAAGAATTGTTTTCGTACAATATTCTTAATAATCGAAATTCGATTCTAAGAATTAATTTTAAAAAAAATACTAATTAATTCTCCAATTAATTTTCGCGAGGAGAACGTTCTCCGTAAATAAATTACTTTAAATTTTCGAAATAACAACAATCAATGTTGAGCTTGTTTTATCATTTGTTTTCTTTTAAAACCAGAGTTACGATTACAATCTCAACTGGTAAATGCGTTGCGCAAATAATACAAGAATATCATTAGAAAATTCTCGGAAACCAACTATGACAAGTGTGCATAATAATGATAAATGCCCATTAAAAACCTTGCATTTTTGATTTCAAACAAATATTTACATATTGAATAAATACAATGCGCGTCCATCTTAAACCACTTTTTTTTTTCATCTTCAATCTCACCAGAAAAAAGAAAAAAAAAAGAGTGAAATTTGAGGGACGACATATACAATTTCACGTCCTATAAATATACCCAACCTCTGGCAGCTAAATTGCCTAACATCCCCTTCCGCGGTATTTTTATTTATTATTTTTTTTTTTTAATAAAAAAAAAAAAAACTATGTTAGATATTTAAATTTCCGGTCGACGATTAAAATAGTACAATAATTGGTAGATCGATGAATTCGCTATAACAATCAAGTGAAGAGTCGATCGAAATGGTCAGTATTAAAAATCTTGACAATATTTCAGAAGAGGAGCCCGCAGCGGAGCATATTCGAGAAATGACGATGACAATTTGCAGATAGCCGAACGAGATAACCACCGCGCTCCTCACAAATTTAATACTTGACTCAAATCGAGCTGTTAAAACATAAGATTTTTTTTTACCCCTCCTCTCTCTTAAATAATAATAATAAAAAAAAAAATTCTCAAACTAAAAGAAGAAAAAAATTAAATAATAATAATTACTAGTGGAAAAAAAGCATAAAATTTACGACTATAAATTATCATTCCGTGTGGTACGTGCCTATCATATCGAAAATAAACGAACAGAACGATGCATCATTCATTTCACCTAAAACAAAAAAAACGCAATCGAGGAAGAAAAAAAAAAAACAAAAAAAGAAGCAAATAAGATTGCGTGAGTTTTTAAATATCTCAACAAAAAAGAACACGTAAAATTAATCAGCTGAAGAAGACTCCCCCCAACCATCCTCAAGACTCAGCACTGATAGTGCTAATGATAACAGATGACATTCCGTTCCTAAAATACTTTTCAATAAATTACTCGCTTAATAATTATCAAAAAAAAACACATCCGTAAAAATTTGTAATATAATTTTTACATCTATCCACTCCAACCTTTTTTTTTATATAGAAAAAAATAAATAAAACTAAACGTTTTTAAAAGACAGATGGAGCAACGCTTCCCAACCGGAGTGCCACGTGCCATTTAAATAGCCCCCAGCATATTACATGTATTTCGTCAAGCAAATTTTAATTATTTTTTTAAGTAACAATCGCGACTTTCGAAGTAAAATTGAATCAGTTTTTCAGTAAAATTGACTCAATTTTTAAGTAAAATTTCAGATTTTTTCGAACAATTTTTTGAATGTTTCTCTAGTTAAAATGTCTTCTCTGCTGTAATTTTTTTTTTTTTTAAAAAAAGGTTGAGAATCGCAGCAGTTGTGTTGTTAGGCGTTGATGAGCAGAATGTAAAACAACACGTATTTAAGTTCTCAATTAAGCTTCTTTGTAACCGTGTTCTTTTCTCCACTGATAAAAATCACACTTATGTTTATTATTATTTCTTTAAAATTCGCTTTCAGCCATCAAACTTTTTAAAAAAAAAAAAAAAAAAGAGTAACAAAAAGGTCGTGTGAGTGATTGAATGAATGAAAAGCGCGAACAAACGAATGAATGAACGATTGAAATTTCGTTAATGATGTCGTAAAAGGTCAAGTCTTTCTTTCTCTCTCTCTCTCTCCCAATCTCTCGAGTGTTTTAATCACGGTTTAAGGGGGAGGACGGACCGAGGTATTAAATTGTTAAGTGATTCCAAAGTTGTCAATCACACACACCGACACATAATACACTAATAATAAGTGCTAAAAAGTTACCTCGATTCAATGTTGAGGGTGGAACTAGTAATCTTCAATAACAATAATAATAAGGCGAATAAGTAAAAGAACGAGGTGTTAACAAGGTGAGTAGAGAGAAATTAATCCCTCGGCTAATCCTTGTTGCACATTCGGATTAACACTCTCTCACCTACATAACAATAATACGGTGCGCGAATAGAAAAACCAAAAAAAAAAAAATTTCCCCCCTTCTTTAATGGAAAATACATTCCTGACATTAATTGTTAAACGCATCAAATTAATCAGCAAAGACAATATAATTTGTCTTAAATCGTTTCAAGGTGTTTCAAAACGTCCATACTAATGAATTAACTGCTGAAATTCAGGATTAAAAAAATATTAAATATTTAAGGAAAATTAATCCGGCGATTAAAGGTGTCAAGTTTTGCCAATTTACATCAATAACAGAACTGTCTTTTTTTCCCGGTCAAACTATTTTTTTTCTCTAATGCTTTAAAAAAAAAAACTTAAAATTTTTTAAATTTTAAAGAGATGCCATGCGCCACCAGGTACCGAAAACTATACCAAATAACTACTAAAATTCTTAATAATTTAAGTACTTTTTTTTATTAATAAAAAATCTACAATTGGCAAATTTTTATTACCACTTTAAAAGCACTTTTTATCAACTTTCTTACAAATTTCCAATGCAGAGTGGAAATTTATTTAGAAGTTCTAAAACGTCTTGAATTTCTCAAAAATATTTTCTTGTTTAATCAATAATAAATTACTCCTTAACATGTTAGTAATAGTAAATACACAAAACACCTCGTGTCCAGTTCTACCAATTTCCATCAATAACAGGACATTCTCTTTTTTCCGGCCAAACTATTTTTTTTTTCTAACGAATTAAAAAAATAAACTTTTAAAATTTTCAAGAGGTACCCAAGGCACCGAAAATTATATCAATTAACTACTAAAATTTATTAGAAGTTTCGATACATGCATCGAAAAAATAAATTCTCAATATTTTCAGTATTTTACAAATTTACTACGTAGAGTCGCAAACGATAGAAACGGCCTCAAAAATTCTAAAATATCTCGGAAATCTATTCCGATTTTCTGGTGTCATCAAAGTATTTAGCAGCTGGTGTTACTTCCCGTATCACCCAAAACCAGACCCGCGCGCTTAGTAATCTAAATTATTTCGCTAATCCCAGCTAATGATCCACATTTGCATTTTATGATCCCGCTATCTCGTAGATGATTATGCCAGCCACCAAAATATTTATGCGCGTCTTAAACTTCCGATTAGACAACAATCATCAGTTAAGATTAATTTTTGATACGTTGATATAAAAAAAAAACTAATATCATTAAAATCGGAACGAATTATTTCGCGTCGATAAAAAGCAGGTTGATGTGGCAATTACTCGCATTAATTTTTTTTTAGTTTTTTTTTCATTCCCGGCGTTATAATTTCCAAATGATGTCGGTCATAAATCTATTACGGAACACCTCGGACTCGATTCCCCGCTGCACTCAACCAGCTTCTCGAAATATAAATGGGCTGCCGAGAGCCAAGTTTGGAAATCGCTCCTAATAATTATTATTGTCGAGTTAATTTTTCAGCACTTGAGAATCAAAATCTCTCTCGCTCTCTCTTCTTAGCAGGAGCAGCGGAGAGTGTCGTTGATTCTTCTTGCGCCATTGTTTCATAACCACCTCAATTTTCGTCCGCTTAACGTTAAACGACTGTCCCGCAATTATTTTAATGAATAGGGCAGCCCCAACAAACAAAAATCAACAACAATTTCCCCCCGCCGGGCACTCAAAAACTTAATCGGCATCTCAAATCAGATGCGTAAACCGATTAATATTAAAACAACAACAACAAAAAAACCACCGTTCATATTTATAGAGTATATCGATCAGCCGAAGTAAATTTTGAAATTACTGAAAAATATAATTTAATGAACACTTAAAAATTTTTATTACTCAGGAACGGCGGATGAATTAAATGACGGCGGCGGCGTGGTTTTTTATTCTTAGCTTTTTCTTACAGCAATTTTTCAAAACGTCAAAAACGTTTCAACACACATTTTTCGTTGACTAATTCTTGTCAAAAATTTTATTATTAACAACTTATTACCATCGATTAAACTCAATTTTAACGGGCAATATTTACGACTGGTATCAATTTTATTTTTTTTTCCTTGTTTTAGTTAAATTGAATATGTAGATTTAAACATTTATAAGTTTTACGCGCGCGTGTGGCGACCTACAATGTTGTTGGTTCATGCGCACAGGTGGAACGAGGAAAAGCTCATGGTCATCGCGCCTAGGTAGCCATTGAGTAAATAAAATTTACCATCAACGCTGATTTCGTCGTTCGTAAATAACAATTTTGAAATGCCGATCGGCTAATTATTTCATACTTATGGCGTTTTCCTGCTTTATTCCGACAATAATTACACGCTGAAACAGATGCCGCCGCAGATACACGCATTTTCTCTGCAGTAAACAAACACACACCAAAAAAAAAAATCTTGATAAAAATGTAATTGGGTACAATGTTAGAAAATAATAAATTAGCCGGGATAATTATCGACAGTAATAAAAGTAAATTCGATAATCACATTGAAATACGAAATTTCATTTTTTTTTTTTTTTTAAATAAAATGCTTGCACTTCCTTGACATCGGAGTGGGACAAGATAGAAAAAGAAGGAGGTAGTTCACATTGAAATCGAGCTCTTATTTTTTTTTCCTCCTAATTAAAATGTTACGATAGATTTGACCCTGATAATAATTTCTTCTCATCGAAATCCATATCGGAGTAGAACTTGTCATTGGGTTTATGCATCGCGTGCAAAAAAAAACTTTTTATTATTTTCCCTTTCAGAATGTTCAGTTCATAAAAACATAATTTATTCGAGACAATCGATTAAAAAGTTAATTGATGTCGCCTTATTATTATTAAACCAATTTTCAATACGTTCATAAACATAATAATAATTGTTAATTAAAAATTATTTTCTAAATTGAAACACGTTTTCTAGGAAAAATTAAGGAAGGAAAAAACAAAAATAAATTTAAAAATAAAAAAAAAATTTACAACCTCATTTTTATTAAACCTATACATAAATTATATCAACTCTCTATAAAACGAAAAAAAAAGCTTCGAGCCAAGAATTAAAAATTAATTTTTAAAAAAATGTGTTAAAAAAGAGTGAAAAATAGTGAAACCACCAATTGACAACAGCACGCTCTCTTTATAAATTAACAATTTTAATTTCATTAAAAAAAACTTTTTTTTTTTTCGCCGATATAAATCTCAAACCTACTGAAAACTACTCAAAAAAATATTAATATAAAATGTAATGCAGTCGCCGCCAGGTACACTCAAGAGATCATAAAACAGAATGATTCAGACGACTGAAAAACTAATAGAAAATTAAAACGAAATTTAAGCACTGTCAGTTATAAATTTGTGGCTATTAAAAAATCTACTGTTGCCGTATTTAAATTTCGTGATTTTACACTGACCCCAGGTTTAAAACCATGAGTCTAAATCTATGCCATTCCCTTCAAAATAAGGGGCTTTACAATTTGAGCTTTTCTAAATAAAAGTTTTGCCATTACTGTAATTCTCTAATTCATCGGGTCTCGAAATGAAGCTGCGGTTAGGGCCTTTCAAACCGTAAATGCGGCATTGGAAGACCTGAACTTGCTTTGCGTTTTGTGTTCCTGATTCTCAGCAAACTCTATGAAATCAAACTCTTTATGACGATTGGCAACAAAAAGAGTCCAGTTGCAGCTCCGTAATGACCGTGAAAAGCATATTCCTGACTTCGTGTGCAACGTGTATTTAGTAGGAAAAAAAGAGCGCGAAACGTGTTTCACGCCGTAGCCATTAAATCACAACCGCCCATTTATCATCACCCGGCTCCATTCCCAAAGTTATAAATCGATCAGCACTTTTTACTATTCCCAACAACAACTACAACAAAAGAAGCCAAACGGAATCAAAAGTATCATTCGAATTGGACTCCGACGCTTTTTCCCATGACGCTGTCAAAAATTAATCATTCCGCGCGTTAGAATAATGCTAATTAATAGATTATTCGCCTACGTCACCTTCCTAATTCTTAATTATCCCCCCGATTAATTTTGATGGCGCAAAATAAGATTTTCCCGTAACAATTTCCGCCATCATTATTCAACCCGTTTTCTGGCAAATAAAATCCTACATAATATTATGAGATCAACTCCCCCTTTAAGTTAAAAATGTTGTGACGAAACTTTACTATGCAACGGTTGCCCCATTCGTTATTATTTTATATTAGAATAATAAATTCCGCCATGTTAAACTCAAAGACCCGAATTAGCAAAATATCGAAGGGGGTAATAAATGTCTCTATAACTTAAATCGAGACATGCGCGTACGACCTCCATCGCCCCTCTCACATTTAGCCACTCTACCTATAACGCATTTCTCAATCTACACCTTGGTTATTTTCAACCAAAAAATGTTGAACTGCCCTGCCGTGTATGTGTGTATAGCGCCGTTCTCTTTTTCATATTTAATAATAATACAAAAAAAAAAAAAAAAAAATTATTGCAACTGGTACTAATAATAATAAAACAATGCCGGATATCATACCAGTTTCTCCCTTCTTGGTTTAATAATAATCAATAAATCCAGTTGTGAAATCCAAACAAATTTAATATACGCCAATAAACGATCGATAAATCGGAGATAAAAATAGCTAAAAAGGATATCAATCCCAACAGCATTAGGTCAATGAAAACATTTTTATAATGACGATTACCCAATCCCCCAAAATAAAATAATAAGTATGCATATATTTAACGGCGTATCAATTATTCCGAAAAATCAAAACACGCCGCAATTGAGGAGTAGAAAAAAAAAAGGAATTTCCCACTTGGCTATGTGACCTGCTTCAACTTATTCCATTGCCTTTTTCCTCCCTTATTATTATTATTATTTTTAATAAATTCAAATATATTTTAAAAAAGATAATTAAATTAATAGCTCCAATAATTAAATTGTATCAAGGTAAAAGAAGTTCTCTACTTAATCTCCATATTTTCCACACGCTTTAAATTTTCTTTAAACTGTAAGTTTCGAATGTTGAAACTTCTGCACAACGTAAACCGAAAACTATTCTGTCATTTTATTTTCTACCTGGAACAAATTCCAAGCGTAGTGGCATATCAAAAGTATGCGGTTAAAAACACAATTAAGAAAGAAAAAAAAAACATTTTTCCACACATTTCTTAAATTCAAATAAATCATTCTCAAATTCATTAAAAACACAGCGCGCGATAAAAATCCAATTCCTATGTGGTTCAAACAATAACACGTCGGTTTGTACTTGTCCTTTTCATTAACACGATTCCCATCGACTTTTTAATTCGATTTAAGCGTATCTGACAGCAGCAATCTGTCCATATGATCCCCACTTGAAGCTCATAAATCCTGCACCCGATGGCCTACATATCATACGCACTTGCTCGCAGCTAAAATAACGTACCCACAAAATGTGTTGTTTCTCAATTTTCGCGCTGAGTTATGCTCTAATACATCATTTTCAAGGTGAGAACAAACGCTGCTTTCCTTTCCTTTTCAAAAAATAATTTATCAAAATAAATATAATATAAAAATAAATAAAGAGAGAAAGAGAGATTAAAATGTTTTTGATTCTTCGACTCGATAACATTTCGAGCTAAAAACAGCGTCGAAATTAGTCGAAAACCCACTTGCTCTTACGTGTTACATTGGCCTTTCGTGTTTTTAATTCATCAACTATTCGACACGATATCAAAAAAAAACAACGGATATAAAAAAGCGTAAAGAGAAGGAAGGAGAAAAAAACCAGAAAACCTCCAAACAATTTTTTAGGCTAACCAGCATTTACCGAGTTTGCTCCGGTGTTTAATCGATGATAGTCATATTTCGGTAAAAACCTAATTCTTTTTGAAAACCACAGAAAAATAATAAAAATCAAATAATAAAAAAAAAATACAACAGCTTGATAGCTTTTAGCGAGTCAACCTCTATTACAACGAATCTAAATTACCGTTCGCCCCAGGTGTAAATTTTGAAACATAACCTCAAAAAAATATATATATATTTACATGCGAGAACCTATACGGTAATAATAAATAACCCGGTAATGATTAATGATAATTATAAGGCCGTATTAATTATAATTCTTGATTTCCGATTCAATTATAAAAACGGACAGTAATCATTTTTAATTACGTCTACATCATTGTCATCCTTGACCAAATCACTAAACAAATCTAACTTAAATTTGAATACTCCCACAAATCTCGTAAACTGTAAATTCTTAAGAACGGTAATAAAATTAACGCTAAATTTTATTACCGTTTTTGATGGTCGAAAATCCAACAAAATCAAATGTAATTATTTGCAACACCATATTTTTTTATCCCCATTTTACTTCTGAGTCTAAGACTTGAGACAAGAGTGGCAAAACTGATCTAAAATCGGCGGAGTTTGACGTTCCAAAAATGAGAAATGTTTGAACATTTTTTTTTTTTTTATCTATTTAAATTTCAACGAAAAATCATGGAAATCAAAATTAATTACAGCATTTGAATACTGACAAATCGATAAAAGAAAAAAGAAAAAAAAAAAAAGAGAAGCAACTTTGACTGAGAAAAAAAAAATTCTATTTCTTTAACTAATTCCCCAACTGAGGAGATTCCTATCGGCGCCAAGGTGCGCCTCAAAATAACAGTTAATCAATGTTACAATACGAGGTAGTAGTTTTTAAGAATGAAAAGAAAAAGTGAATAAATATTTGTTTTTTTAAGACAGCTCGTGGACGACAAAAATAACATCTCGACCTTACCGAGGTTCCGCACACATACTCTCGTTCGAAAAAGAGCTCGAGAGGTAAGAGTCGGAGAGATGAATTTTGATTAATGAACGAGACAAATGAGGCTTCTGTGTAGTTGAATCACGAGCGAAGAGGAATGGGGCGAGCTATCAATTCAAACAAAAACAAACCTGGAATAATAATTTTCATTCCAACTCCCCGAGACAAGCGAGCGGAGTACGAAAATACTACCTTAACTGGGCTCAATGGGAGTCACATTCATTGTTATCAAAATACGAGTTGGAGACAAACGCACAACAAAAACTCAGCAGGGACACTCGGACGACCCTCTCTCTCTCGTACTCTTCCACTATTAGTCTCAGGATTCTAATCTCTCAAAAATCTTATTTGTATTACGAGTAAATTACTCAACAAACAACGAGAGCTTTAAAAAACAAATCATAAATTATTAGCTTCAATACACCGCAAACAATTTTTCACTCAAAATAAATCTTCCTTTTTTTTTTTTCTTCACCACCAAAAAAAAAAAATAATAATAATAAACAAATAAATTACTAATATTTTGATTACCTAACCGACAAAAAAACGCGTAGAATATTTCCAAAAGTACGCGCACCTGACCAATACAGCGGAACCGCAATTATCCGAGAACGTGTATTTGTGAACCGAACCTTTTTCGGATAACACGAAGACCTAGCAGATTTTTCTAGAATTATTTTTTATAATAAATGTATACAGCATGCCATAGCATTTTAAAGGCATACGCAGTACGCAAAACTCTTTTAAAGTCCTACATTAAAAAAGTGCCGACGTTCCCACTCGGATAGTTGAAGTTCTGCTGTACATTTTTAAAACAAGTTAAACATAATAATAATAATAAAACGAGCGAAAAATGCGAAAATATTTAGCACCTTTTTTTTTTTATTGATAAACTAGTTAAAATTCACCCTTTTTCTCAATTACTCGCGTTTACAAGCTATTCCGCTCGTTATCGTTAAAATATACGAGAGATTACATAAAAGTCCGAATCGGCGCGTTGCCCATGCCATATTAACAACCAAAAAAAAAATTCTAACACAAAAACTAAATTAGTTAAAAAAAAAAAAAAAAAAAAATTGGAAGAGAGAAAGAAAAAAAAAACCGTTTACTCTACAGTAACTTCGGTATAATTACCATAGAAATCTAAAACAATAAATTTCTCAAATGTCGACGTAACAAAGTCGAAATTTTTTTTTATTTTCGAGGCGTCGGAGAAGCTTTCTCACCCAATTATTACAACTATTTTCCAATTTCAAGTCTTTTTACTGACTGATTTTTTTTTTAGTTCGAGTTATGTTTAGAAATCGTAAAAAACACTAAACATAATTTTCTTTTTACCACTTAAAAAAACGAGAAGTTAAGAATTACGTAAAACATCAAAACAACAGAGAGAGAGAGAGAGATAGGAGAAAAAAAATCGTTTATTTTTAATAATTTACCACGTGCCATGCGGTTCAAAGCTTTAAATTAGATTTTTAAAAAGTATTATGGCCAAAAAAACACCTTCGGTGAAATTTATTTTCTCCCATCAACAACTTCACGCGCATAATTCAAATTAAAAATAAAGTAACTACATTTTTTTCCCCCCGAGTCGATAAATTTTTTTAAACTAGTACAATTCTACATTTTTCTAATGCTTTTTTTTTAAAAAAAATATATAAAGCATAGTAAAACGTCTTAAATTTTTAAAAATCAAATCCAAACTACACCAACGCATTATTATAATGCAAAAAATTCTTTCATACACTCCAATTTTTAAAGTTGACTAGTTCAACAGCTAGTGCACGGTACCTCATTTTCAGGATTTAAACACAAAACTGCTAATCGCATTATATATCCAAAAAAAAAAAAAATCTAACCATTAATTTAAAATTTGTCAGGTTTTAATTAGGCCTCAATCGTTAAAATCCTCAAAATTTTTCTACCAACTCAAAACGTTTAAGTCTATTTTTAACACGCATTAATGCGCGTAAAATCCCAATAATTTTAATACCAGCCCAAACCATAAAGTGCATTTCTTCATTGCGTACAAACCTCGCTTTGCATTTGATGTAAACAAAATTTAAATTTGAAATGATCAGTTACGATTTACGAAGGGAAGAGAAAACTCGATCAACTCCATCGCTCGCCTAATCAATAAATTCCAAAACCCCAAAAAATCGCTCCAGAAATCCACCAAACAGTAAGTGGAATGTCGAAAACGTAAATTCGAAATCCACAGATAAGTTCCACAACGTTGAGTCATGTCGCTTTACCTGACTAAAATTCAAAAATGAAAACATTTAAAGGTTGAGTCTATAACCTTCGAATAAAATACCTCGTAAATAATAATTTTTTCCATTAAAAAAAAAAAATATTATCTGCATTTCAAACTTACATTTTATAAAATTCCGTTAGATTCATTTTCTTTAAAAAAAAAATAATAAATATTTCAACGCACATTACGCATATTAATGCGTCGATAATAAATTTGTTCGCATGAAATCAGCTGTTTTCCTCATGGAATTACATCATTGACATCTCCCAACATTTTGATCTTTTACCACGACCTAACATATTTCATCAAACAAAATACATACTACCTGTCATATCTTACTACTGCATTTCGCTTTATTACCGTATCTGAATACGGAGAGTATCATATTATGTTATTAAAACGAGCCTCAAGTATTACGTGACCGATTGGCACGACAAATTGTAAAGGACGAGACCTTCTAAATTTCTCCTTTGCTTTATTCTTAGACTCCCGATTCAAGGTTAGTCATACGATCAAATTTAAAATTCAATTTCATTCAAACTAATTCCAATAAGATTAATTCTCACCACTTCCTAACGTTGTTAAAAGAAGAATACGAAATAAAAAAGGAAAATCGTGAAATCAAACGCTGATGTAATAGAGTGTAGACCACCAGCACTGGCGCTATACAACTTAACCAGATCCACAACATAAATTTGACTACAATAGACGATTCTTTGATTCTGAAATTATAAACTGAACTTGCTTTATCAAATAAAAATTAAATTGCCCGGTTTTCACGAGTAAGGTCAAATAATTTCGACGCGGAGAAAAACTTTTGCACGTAGCGTATTAGGATCGATGATACAGCGTCTGTTCAAAAAACAACACAATATTCTTTCATACCTTCGCAAACGTTTCATTACAGTATCGTAACGATTATTCACCAGTTATAATCGTACAAGAAAACATTACCTTCAACTTGTTTTAATTATGAACTTATGGTTAATGAAATTTTATCAGCATAACATTGCTGTACGTACCGTTCTATGAGATGCCCCTGGACTCAAACACACGAACCCCGTAGCATCTGCTGCTACGCAGAAAGGTGCGCCATGTTTTCCCGCTATCTTCTTTTCTATAAACGAATACAGCATCATTAATTTTTGTAAATTTGTCGCCGAGATGGCAGAGCTTAATAAAATTATGATTATAATACAAACACTACACCATTAACAATTAGGTGGAATCAGCTTTACACTTACAGATTAAACGAGCGACCCGAGAAGACTCCCGATTTCACCGAACTACGCGATTCACAGAAAAAAAGAACGCTACAGTACATTACATCGACGCCGTTCATTTCGCAAAACGAATGAGCGTCACCCATTTTTTTCATTACATTTTTCGACGCACAAAACCCGACTCGCGATACTAAATTCACCGATGAAATATTTGTTTGTATATTTTGTTATAAACTAATACAGTACGGTAATTGATAAAGACTATAAATACATTACCAAAATTGAGATTTTACCGGTAGCCATTTGAGCTCCTCCAACTCACGATACGTAATTATGTTAACTTCGAACGCGCACAAAACCGATTCGTGGAAGAAAATACACCGATTAAATATTAATTCGTATGCTCTGCTACAAATTAAAACGAAGGATTATAAAATACAAAGTTAATAAACTGTTTATCTTAATTCACAAAATGTTTGTCCCGAGAGCGATGTGAACTACCGTCCTTGACTTCGGGACGTCCTTTAGCCCGCGGAAATAACGGGGCTTTTCAGAGTAATAACAGGGGCAAGTACCCGGATTATGACGTCAGGACGTGACAGCTGCCAGGGTCGCATTATTGCTATTGGTCAATTAATAATAATTAAACTTTTAATTAAAATTATGATTAAAATGCAAATAAAAAATTATGTTCTGAATTCTATAATAATTCATAACCTCCGTCAAAACTATAAAAATCATAGTAAAATTAGTTTGTTAATAAAAATAAATGTTTTAAAAATAAATATACAGGTAGTTATAGTTAATCAGTGATCAATATTTAATATTCTTTATCCTAAAACGGTTAATTTACAATTATTTTTGGCTATTATTACAAAGTTAAAATATAAGAAAATCGTAACACGTCATGCACATTAATGTCGCAATTCCACGATTGTGTCAAAAATTACATAACTTTTTCTCAAATATGTAAAATTCTATAAAAGTGCCCAAAAATTATATTTTGGAAAAATCTTCGACGTTACTTACGTAATATATTAATTTTAATTAATTGTAATTTTTATATAATGTATTAGTAGTAGTAACCATAATAATAATTATATAATCGCATATTGTATACAACTGTATTATTGATTGGTGCTGCCTTGTGAAAGGATTGTTAATTTTTTTTTTTTTACAATAATTGATCATAAAATTAATAACCATTAATTTGATTACGAGAAAATAATATTATGTGCATGTGCCCTATATAATTTTAACGTGTTACCATGCTTCCAAATTCAAAAATCTTATCAAGTACCAAAAAAACTACAATTTTCCACGTATTGAATTGCACATCTAGAAAAAGTTTTCGTTCATCTACCTTTAACTATTAGTAATAGCAAAACAAAAATAATAATTAGAAATTAAAATCTTTTTTGAGGCAATGTATGAAAAGTTCCATTAGCAAAGTTTTTATTCCTCATCTCATTGCTAAAAATATGTACAGGTACATGTAAAGATAAGTAGAATATAATCTATTGATCGCTATAACTGGACGTGATAAATATTTATATTAAAAATTAAAATTATCCTTCTTTAAAATTAATGGATTTGATGGCCATCGTATGTAAAAGTTCCCGATTCTTAACAACAATCTTGAAACGTAATTTCAAGAATACAAAAAAACACATTATTAAAATCAGTTTTAAATGAAACGTATCAAATACGAACTCGCCTTATATAATAATAATAAAATTCATTATCCACGTAAGATAAATATATAGAAGTTACTCAAAATGGCAAGACAATAACAAAGGCACCGTTATTAAAATTCGAACTCATTAAACCTTGCCACGATTACTGAATATCAAAACCAAAAAAGAAAAAATGACACCTATGGTGACGATATTTATAGTAAACGAAAAACAACACTTCCTAAAATATGGTAGTCAAGTTGAGGTCGTTACGATAATTTCATCTATAATAATAATTAAAATTCAAATTTAATCCGGCGCTTTAGCTGTTGTGGAAACTTGAATGGTGGTGTTGGTGATCAGTTAAAATAGACACGTTGAGTCGTTGACACATCCTTCGACTGTTGTGATTGTTATTGAAATTAAGTGATCGGTGCACAACTCTGAAAAAAGGTAATTGGTAATTAATTCACACGTTATTCATCAGTCTTTCGATGCTTCCTCGTCTCTTTATAGCTGCTGATGTCGAAGTGCTGATAAGCGGAACCAGTTCTTGGTTTGTTGCTTTAGGTGCGTTCGAACCACCGTGTAAACTTTGTTCATTAGTTTGTAACTTTCCGGGTTCCAAAGTTATTATTGTAGAATTGGGTTTGAGATCTGTCACTGATTTTCTCGTTTGGTTTAAATCCTTTAGTTTGCTGCCTGGCACATTAACATACACTGGACGATAAAGAACCACCGTTTCGCTCGTATCCATGGTGCCGTCGTATACTTGTCCAAGTTGAAATTCTGGTCCTATATACATTCCACCTTCTACGTAATCACATGCAACTTCTTAAAAAAAAAACAATCAAAATTGTTAGTAGAAAACTAATTAAAATACACTGATACCTAAACAAATATAAAAGACTCACCGTATTTAATTTGAGGTTGTTGATTTGAATTCGTTATTCGGTAGGGAGCAGTTGCTATGGTAATCGGAAAATGCATATTCAAATCTTCTCCTGATTTCTCCATATCGAGACAAACCTAATTGCAAATAAATAAATTATTTAAAAATTAAATAAAATAAAAATAAAGCGAAAATTAACAAACTTTCAACGCATAATATATTTTGACGATCCTGCATATATTGATTAATGACGGCGGCATTACTGGAACCACTAAACTTGTCACACTATCAAATTTGGATCTGGTGTGTGGATGGACGGGCTCTCCTCTATATTCTAAAACCACATGGTTAACGTCTTTGCTGATGCCCAAAACACCGTGATCGATATGATATTCCACATACTGCAATCATCAAATAAAGAAATTTAAGTTTTCATATATCAAATTTAAAGCTCAAAAAATGTGTCGCTTAGATCGCAAATATATGTTCACGTTTCTTTGAATATAAAAATAACAAAAACATACGGAAAAACAAACAATAAAACAGAATGTATCATTTAAATGTGTATTTAGAAGGGAAGAAACAAAATACCGTAAGCAAAATAATGGAACTCTTAGTGTTTTTTTTTTTTTCATAAGATTCCACAAAGATAAAAAAAAAAAAAAAAGATCTAGATCTACCTGCATCAATTTGATTTTTATCCTAACGTCTTCCTCGCTCTGGTTGTCGATGTCCGCTTTTAATTTGATACTTTCTCCACAGCAATAGGCACTTCTTTCCAATTGAGTTCTTAGGTTCACTGGTCCCCTTTTGCAACATAAACAACACGTAGCTCGTTTATCTTGTCCGTACATAGGTTTCTGCAAACGGCATCATAATCCATTGAAGCGTGTCAATTGAACATACGAGATAAAATTATATATATACATCGATTGCACATAAAAGTTCAAATAACTACGCTACTATGTTCATCTGCGCGTCTATACGTATCGATCCCCTCCATTAATGTAAAAATAAAATTCCATTCAAGTCAACGACAACGGCACACAAAAAAAAAGTAATAACGTGACGACATACAAACAAAAAAAAAGAAATAACTTAAGGGCAAAAAAATGCATTATATAGCATTATCGATTTGCAATTGTCCAAGTTGCATATGATCTATGCCGTATCGGTACGTGATATGTACAGATAAAACTTATTATATCGTCTGTTGGAGCCCGGGTAGAAATATATTTACAGAACTCAGTATAATTAATACAAAAAAAAAAAAAATCATTTATTGTTACCAGATATTGTTCATCCATGCAGTCAATATGAGGTCCTATAATGGTAAAGTACTTCATTCCTTGAGGTGGTGATGCGTAGGGGATGTCCACGGTAACTCGGACGTAATATCGAATGGTGCCGGCTTTACTTTCGAATGAACATGGCAAAGAGCTTTCGGGTAGTTGAAATCGAAATGGAAAAGTGTGCATTCCGCGTGGCAAAATCGGGACATTTCCTTCCGGTATATCTATGTTAATTATTAAAATAATTATTATACTGTCCATGTAACATTTAATCTAATAATATATTAAAAACTCGCGGCATCTGTTTAATTATTGTCGACAAAATAATGAATAATTTATGATGTAGTTACTTAAAAAAATATAGGGACTAATAAACAAATGACATTTACGAAATTTTAAGAGTTTCATTCTTATATTTTCCTTTAGGTAAGAATACAATATTTCATTTATAAAGTCAACTCATTTTGCGACTAATGCAAATTAGCTTTTCCAAAAAAAATGTCTCAACTTGGTGCATTGATAAAAATTTAATTAACTACTGTACTTTAATTTATGTAATAACTATTATTATGAGGTATTACAAGACGTAATAACAATCGTTGCTGATTATAATAATACGGCTGCAACAACTTATAATAAAGTTTGTTTTTCAATAATAAAGATGGAAAATGCACGATGTTAAGAAGGAAGAATCAATAAAATTAAAATTATCATGTTTATCTAGGAGGGGGAAAAAATTGTCTCGATGCGTATTTTGTTGTCAATGTCATCATTTTTCAAACTTTAGTATTTTTAGATACTGTCTCCGACTGAGTATGAGCTGCAAATGTTGACGTATTTGAATTCCATGAAGCAAAAAAAGCTGAATGCAATTGGCAAGTAAATGAACATTGAATGTAAACCAACAAAATACATAAAAGCGATCGTCGCATACCAACCTACTCATTCAAGTCAAATGTTGAAAGCAGAATGAAGCTTAGATCTGCAATCTTTTACGTCGCCGTTCAAAATCGCAAATCGATATTTATTATAGAACAATAAAAGGTTGTTAGACAAACCTCGGCCCCAGATAATGACTCTATCATCTATAAAGTGTTCTTCGTCCTTAACGGTTCTTCTGTCGCCACTAACGATGACCTTCCATTCGGCGTGTCCTTTGCCTCGCAGACCCACTCGAATTGCTTGGAAAAGTAAATATTTTATTTGTAAAATACAGTATAAAAAGAGTCACGATTTTAAACACTTTTCAACTACATAAAAAGAAAAACCTCTTTGGGGAAAAATACTAAAGTTTGAGAACTCCAGGCTTAGAAAATAACGACTCTATCGAGATTACTATAGTCATCAAATTTTGGAGAATTTCTTTTCAATGTTTTTTCGTTTCCTTTCTGCCTTTTCTCCCTTCCCCCCCTCCTCATTGTAGATAAGTACGTTCCAATTTTGTTCGATATACTGTACTTGTAAATGTATGTCTACTTATTATGTCAGAATATCGGTACTGGGGGAAAAAAATGCAATTATCCGTTTACGCAGTCATAAACGATCGTTTAAAATTGACTCTGATGTTGATAGAATAAATGTCAAAAATAAGTCTGTCGATTGACATCATAACCAATTAAAATTGTGCAAATTAATGCAAAAGCAAAAATAAAAAATAAAAAAAAATAACAATAACAGTAAAAATTAGATTTAATATGAAAAATCACATCAGAAAAATACTACCAATATAATATAGAATGCAAAAAACAATAACAAATCAAAAGCAATGCCTATACATTCCTAAAAACAATTACATTCTTTTTAAAGAAAATTAAATTCGAGAGATTACTAAAGTGGCAAGATCAAGATAATAATGTTGAGACATGCTACAATGTCAAAAGCAATAAAAACACGTCAAACTTTTAACTTTATTTTAAAAGAGTTACAGAAATATTTTCAAACGTCGATCGATATCGATACTTTTCGTAAAGAAATGTCAAATAAATATATCGTTTCGTAATCTAAAAATATTTTCCGACGTTCAAAGAACCGAAGTTATTTTTATAAAATAACTTGCATTTCAAAAGAGATAGATCAAAACATTTTAGCAAACAACTTTCAAACTGCCTGCAACTAAAATAGACAACAAAATCGATGTTAAATATATATATATATATATTTTTTAAAAGGAAATAAAAAAAGCGAACAGTATTTTACAACAATATAAATGGAAAACGTTGCTCAAAGCTTTAGCAGATGAGTTGTTGGTGTCGATTGCCTCAGTTTTTATTAAGAGTGTAAAAAGACGCCTGCAAATATTTTTTTTAAAAAAAAAAAGTATAATCTAGTACAACGCAATAGGCTAATGGACTTCCTCTCTTTATAAATTCTCGATAAAAAAAACCTCCTAAAAATCCTAAATTTTGCTTTAAGCTCACATAAGCCGGTGAAAATAACTAATTTACAGTGCTACAATGTTAAAGAAAGATAAATCATGTTCAATTATTAAACTCTTAAAACCTTCGAAATAATAATTAGGATCCCATTCGGTTGAAAAATGTTTTGTTTTTCAAAACTATTGGCAATAGACCTTAATCCACTCAAACTTTCACCAGCATTTTATTATTAAATCACGTTAACAATAATGCTCGGCGATTCTACAGATGTTTAGAATAATGAATTACGTTAGCGAACACACACACTCACACGTGTCAAGTTGAGTACTGTATGAGCATAGAAATTCAGAGAAAAAGAAGAAGAAGAAGAAAAAAAAAAGTTAATTCACGAAAACAATTTGAGTTTCATTGTATGTGCTCGTAGAAGCTTAATTTAACGAAGGAAAAATCATTTAGACCTTTTACGTGACCGTTTTATCAAATTGAATTCGGTGCTTTCGTTACAATATGAATGAAAAAAAGGGGGGAGGTTCGAGTATTTCATCTAAATCAAGATTCGAACTCGTAGAAAATAATAGAAAGGCTTCCACATTCAAAATTATTTTATGTATCAGCAGCAGCAACTATGAGATTTCTGATGTATACCGAGTTAGCTGCTACTCGGGGAGTTTTGGAAAATGTGACTAACATGAACAAATAAGTCATCACACCTACTCCCAAAATTGTAAATACTGTATAGCGAGCGATCAAGCACGTTCTTACCGTTACACTACGCGTATAATAATAATAACATAATATATCGGCGCTTACTTTTATTAGTAGGTACCGTATATTTTTATTTTCAGCAAATTTTACCGCCGTCAAAAAATTTAAATAAATTTTCACTCGTCAACAACACGACCAATTTAAACCAGCAAAGATGAAACACCTCTCATATTTGACGAACCCAATTTTATGATATTTTGGAATTGCACCGCAAAACTCGATATCGCATTAGCGTTAACTTGATAATTACCACTCGCGCGTGTAATTTATCCTACATTTCGACTACAACATTTTTCTTAACCAAGTCACATGCTCCATTAAATTCGCTGAAAGCGCACTCTGAGAAGAAAATATCCACGATCGAATATATAAAAGTGGTAGTTGCTGCGGCTATACGTCGGTACAATCGACACTTTCAGCACATCCAACACTGAAATGAACATTAATTAGTTTCAAGCGGGAGAGAGAAAAAATTATTTTTTTCGAAATCTGATGAACAATGTCGCAATCAATTTCCATCAATGTAATAATTCAGAACGCAAATCTTTCAACCAGCAGCACATGATTAAATATATTAAACATTTTATTATGCAGTAAACCCACCAATTGCGAAACAGTTCGGTTGAAAAAAAAAAAAAAAAAAAAATGAGCCAACCAAATTAAAATATAAAAAAAAATTCACTTCTATTGAATTTCGATTCCATAAACCGGGATTCCCAAAGGGTCCTGCGCGGAACGCTTGAGTTCCACCAAAAAGTGCGGCGGCTCTATGAGAAAATATAGTGTTCACCCATGCCTAACTTACTAAAAAAAAAAAAACAAGCTCGGCACATATTGTACTTATTCCATGAAATTACAAATAGAGTTCTTAGGTTCCCGCTCTGACTGGTGCGATTACTCCGGAGCTGTTAGGAAGTCCGCAAACATTGGGGGAAAAAAAAGCGACCAAAAACATTTGGGAATCTAAGCTGTAAACTAAAGTTAATATGTAGCAGTTTACTAGTTTTATTATAATAAATATGATGTAGAGTTTCAAGCTCTTTAACTTCATACATTTACAAAATAATAGTCTCATTTAAATAGCTATAAAATTGATTTTTCAGCATTTTATTGAATAAAAGCAAATCTAAAATTTGTTTTCAAAATAAAATAAAATGAAATGCATCACTCTGGCATATATTTCCATAATATAATATCGGCAAATCAAGCGAAATTGATAAATGAAGCATAAAAATCTCGTCTAAAATTCAACGATTTCGTAAATTTAGACCCATATATTATACTGTATTTTTTTAGTTCATCTCCTTCAACGGTTATACAATTTTTTTTTGTTTCTATATTTATTTACCGCTACCATAATTTTTATTCCGGCAATTTTTTTTTTCTTTTATTTACTTCCGTCAGAATTCTAAGATAAAAAAAAAGTTTGATGCGTGCGCAACGATAAAACTTTTTAATCCGCCAAATTACTCACTATATTTTCTTTGATTCAAGAAGCATATGCAGTTAAGTTGTAATAAGACGAGAATGATATGCAATGACAGCTGAGATACTCTGGGGAGCAAACTTAATTTCGGAAAACTTTTTTACGCATCTCTCTATCTCTATACACCTTCCTTCACCCTCCATCCGTGATCTACATTTTTGTGTAGTAGGAGCAGCAGCTAACTTTTCTATCTTTCGATGCGAGTGCGGTTGAGTGCTGCTGATGCGCAGGAAGAGGAGAGAGAGAATCGATCTCAGTTTCGCATTCTGTTAAATGTACAATTGAAGGCATTCGTGCGTAATCAACAAACTAGATAGAGATGAAAATGTCTTGATAATCTCATTCTTGTCACACTTTGTATACCTCGTATAATATATTTTTTTCCCCCCCTACTTCCTTCCCCTATCGCTATTTACTGTATACCAGTATTCAAATTAAACGATGTCACTTAAATACGCGTAAACTCTAACAAACTGTTTTGTTTTTAGTAAACGCATGATGCCAAATGACTAACAATTTCTCGAAGCAAAAAAAAAAAAAAAGGAAAACTAGCTGCGGGTTTAATTTGCAAAAATACCGCAACGTAATTAAAATAAACAAATATTAACATAGTAGAACAAAATGAGCCTCAGAACCTTTGTAGGTATTCAGCGACGTATAAAAAGGTAGAAAAAAAAAAATAAGGAGAAAAAAACAAACAAATAAGTTAATGCATAAAAGCGCAACTGCATTTTTTTGATGGTTTTATCAGATGCGCGTAGAACCTATTTATATATTAAAACAAGCGCAATAAAAGCTAAGTAATAAAATATTTAGCTGACAAATGTAAAATTTATAAAATAATTCACGTAATAATCTGCACAATAATCGCTTACTTTTAGATTTCTAGTTTCATTAAACGACATACGCGACTAAGAAAAATTAAATTTTTTCTTTTAAATCTTTAAAGCAAAGGAACGGATTTATCTATGATTAGGGATGATCCACATGCGAGGTCTGCAATTTAGGGTAGAAAAGGTGGTTGAAGAACCCAAACGGTGCATGATGATGGGAGAAGGAGGAACCAAATGCAAGATTTTTAGAAACTTTAAAAGTTTTTTTTTTTTTTGAAGTTGGCTAAACAAAATTTTAGCCATAGAGAACGTAAAGGACGTAGGCTATTATAATCCCGTGTTCAATAACACAAATTCAATTTTAACAAACTCGCGATTAATTTTTTTTTCTTCATATACAGTTCTAAACATAGCCCTACATTTTAAAGAATCTAAAGTGATTATCAAACTTTTTCGGTCAAATTTTGTTTTAGAATATTTATAACTCGAATAACTTTAAGAATCAATTTACAGTACTTATTTATTTTATTTATTTCCTTTTATTGCGTCTTAATGATAACTTCTGCTCATGGATATAAATCATGTTATAAGCAAGGAAAAAATCAAACAAAAAATCAAAAAAAAAATATATATATTAAACAACACTCCAAAAAAAAAAAAAAAAATAACAAATGCACAAAAAAATAAATAAAATAATCGAACGAGAGCAATCTTAATTTATAAATACCAAACGAATAGGAAAAAAATTGGAAGAGAAAAGAAAAGAATGCGAGTAGAAACTGGCAAAAAACGCAACAAAGTTAAAAATTAAATAGAAATGTACCTAGGCCCTAGGGCAACAAAATTAACATTTTTAATAGAGCGTTTAAAATGGACACAAGATCGATGACACGCGCAGTTCAGAAATGCCAGTTGCCTGGCTTCCTGGGGTAGTTCGTTAAAAAGGCGGCCTCCCACAGATTCTGGATTCTACCACCGTTAAATTAGCGTGTTAATCTTTCTTCGCCTAATATTCTACTGTTTTTAACTTCTTCAGCCAATAATAATTAGGCCTTTTATTATATTCCAACTTTATTAATTGATTGAAACTTACCTCGAAGTTTGAAGTTTTCAACGGTGTGTAGTACTACATGCCCGGCCAAAATTTCTCCGGCATAAAACATCTCCTTCTCCAGGCGAATATCGAATTCACGGATGTAATCCATCCTTGAAGGTTCACGATCTTAGATCATCTTTCTGTCAAATTTAATAAAAAAAAATTATAAATAAAAACGAATAAGACTATGCAAAATTTTATTAAGCATAAAATTATCTCAAAAATTATGAAAAAGACAAGCACTGTGCCTTATTTACTTTTTTGTTAATTATAAGTCGCTTCCCATGTAAAGAAAGAAGAGGAATAATAAAAAGCAGGAATTATGACTTAAGGAGTTAGCACAAAATATGCAAACAATAAAATGAAAAGATGAAATAAGTAAATTACAAGTAGCGTTATTAATTTTTTAAAAACAACAACAACAGCAGCAGCATAATAATAATGCGGTAAATCAACTCAATCATAAAGCAATCGTAAACCTATTGTTCCGGGGAAATTATAAATCAAATTTAATCCCTATATAACATCATTAAAAAATAAAGAACCTACAATTGTATGTATTAGCATAAATATTGCATTAACGAAGCCAGATAAACTGATTTCGGTGTTCAAATCTATTGTTGCCAAGCATTATCGAATACTGCTGTAGAGTAGACCATACCAGTAACATTGGAAACGCAAACCGGAAAAAAAAAATGTTGGCAAAGTTACAAAGGGGTCATTTCTACATATTAGTCAACATAATTTAAATGGCTAGTAGCCTACATAACAGAGCGAAAGATAATAGGCCAAGGTTTGAGTAATGATTGGTGAACAGCGAGCAAATAATGAACCGACTGACCATGCAGAAACGAGATAACCGTCTGATAACCAAAACACGCATGTCAGACAAAATAATACCGACGAATTCCCCACCGTTATTTATTATTTAACAAGTGCGTGTGCATAATGCAGGCAAACTCTGAGCGAAATGAGCAAAAATAATAAAAGCAACTAGTTTGTCATATTTCCAATACTATGTGGCATTTTGGTGAAGCTGCTGCATTTTGATGAAGTTGGAGCTAAGCTACATTTTTATTACCAGTTCAATATTCCTAAACGCAACTTAATTTTTAAAAAAAATAAATAATTAGCTCATTGACAACTTTCTAAAATAAATTACCTTAAATATTTCGCACATCGTAAAAATAAAATATGTTAATTAAAGTGCAATCAATGTTTTAAAATATAAATTAAACTACAGTATGACTAAATTTAGATCTGTCAAAACTGTTAACTCAATACAATATCGCTAATGAAATATGGTTTTTCACCTGAAAGTGGCAAGTATCCAAAATAAATTTTTCCTGACATTTTAATATTAAACTTTATTAATATTTTATGTTATCCGATATCTGTAGTTAGTGAATAAAGACCGACATGAACATAAAACTCTCTTCTACCATTTACCAGGATTTACATGGATAAAAAAAATCGATTTAAATAAATGCAAAGAAAATTGACTTCACCATGACCACAAATTGCTCCATTTTTAATATTTTTTATAGCTAAATTTATACAATATTACGCAGCCTTTGAAGTAACTCTTTAAATCAATTTTAATATTTATATTATATAGAAATCAGTTGCTCGAGTCGTACTCTTTTCCACAACTTATATTCGAGAGACATAATAAATTTCGCCAACAAAAGAGACATAATTAGTGCCATGTTTTTCAGAAGTTACTTTATTTCATGTAATAATAATTTTATTTCAGTAAAATGTCAGCGCAACCTTTGAGCGAACTTACGCTATGCTTAATATCTACTGACCCTAATATAAAATACTAATAAAAATGCTCAATTTCGTGAATTTCCATGGTTGGAGTGAGATATAGCGTCGCCGGGGCATAAACAAGACTCAACAGCGAAAACTGCGGTTGGCGTTTGGTATGCGACGCATTCTAATGATAAAAGCACGATACCATATACCGATTCAGCAAAACGCTTAAAGAAAAAATATAGATATACCGTATCGTAATTATAACTAAAAATTAATTACGTCGACTGAGTAAATTCACAAAACATTTTAATTAAGTGTTAAAAGCCACAAAAATTTAATTAATAAATATTGTGCGAGCTAATTATTATTAATATTTTTTTTTTTTAAATAAAAATACTGTGCATTAATTTAAAAAGCGATTATGAAATCTAGTAACGTTGAGTTCCCTTGAGTGAAAGAAGAAAAAAATTAAATGCAAGTTCCTTGTTCTAAAAAAAAAAAAAAAAAAATACAGCAACCGCATGACACACCTCGGTATAATATTATATAGAGACCTAACGGGATTGCAGATACGCCAAATAAATGTCAACAAAATAATGCTGAGATACAATGTTTTTCTCCGTGCAGGCCTACATAGAGAATCGAAGGATACGCACGCGTCGTATACGTATAATATTATAAAAGCCCACGCTAAACGCGCGCATCTATATGTAGACCCTATTACAAACATAGCGCAGACCCTCGATGAAATTTAACCCCGACGGATTTTGAAACATGCAAGACCTCGACTTAAAATACCAACAACAAAAAAAAAAAAAGCAAACGACATCGTATTAAAAAATATATATATATATTAAAAAAATGATAATCATCCGCGCGCGCGTGTAAATGCGTACCGGTACTAGGGATTAGCGCGGAGAATTTTTAAACTACCAATTAAGAGCGAGCTTTTAATTATTGAAAGGAGAAAAAAAAAAAATCATAATAATTTAATTATCATTGATAACCGCTAAATACACGTGTAAAAAGGTCGTAAAGCTCTTTCCTCAAACATAAACTAAAGGGATGTTTGCAATAAACGAGGCTAATATGTACCTAACACTAGAAATAAATGACAAATTATGCCAACTATCGATTCTGGTTATGAAGACCAAAAAAAGCCAGAGCACTATTTTTTTTCTCCCTCTATCTTTTTTTTATTTAGTTGGTAGTGGCGGTGCCTTTCACATTAGGCGTGAGAGCTCGCCGAAGGCACTAATATTTAATAAAGAATAGAGATCTATCTAATAACCAGAAAGGCAGGGCGACGTGATTACAGTGTGCATCGTGCGCGAGTCTTTAAGTCAAAAGATTTCCCATTAGCGAGCTTAAGATGAGCGCCGCTCAATTCAATTACGACCTAATCAAAACGTATTAATGTCAAACTTGCGTAGATAACAATGAGGAAATGAAAATGCAAAAACGCTCGGAATGATATTTTTCAAATATGAGACACGGGCTTATTTCCAAAACCTCAAGTTGAATGCAAAACAATAATTAAGATGTTCAATAAAAACAAAAACAAAAAAAATTCTTTACCAAATAAATAATTAGTTTGACATAAAAGTCTATGTTAATTTCGGTTATTAATTAATTCTTCATTTTCTATAATATAAGTGTCTTAGTGAATCGATAAAGCACAATAATTTTCGCCTTCAAAAAAAAAATGTCATGCACTTGGTGAAGTGTAAAAGTTAATCTCGAACAATCCTCAACAGTGCAATAAAGCTGCTGCTGCTTCCGTACGCGGGTAGGAATTAGTTCTTACTCTATAATTTGCTAGCATTTGCTTCATACGCTGTGAATAAATTATTCGTATCATTTACTTCTTATAACGACTCGGGGTCGACAATGTAATAGAGGGGGAGAGGGGTATAGGACAGTAAGGTAGAAATCAGCGTCTGCGACTGCAATAGAAAGATAAAAAGTAAACTTGATAAAAAATTCATTCGGTATTAATAAATAAAACGTCTTAACTACCTCTAAATCCCGTATTACGTTTATGCTGGGTACATGCTACTAGCTTAAGCCGCTCATTCGTGCTTTAAAGATGACATATAGTTTTATTACAGAAACAATTTAAACTTATACGAGTGGAAAATTACTTAAATATTGTATGGTCGAAGTGGCTAGACCAGACAATAATAGTTCTCTATATGACTACGCAATTACCATCGCCATAAGCGCGCATTCATTTCGCTATTTTGGGAAAATGTTTCCTTCATAAGCGGTTTGCAATTTTGCTGTGTTTTTCAAATTCAGACAACATCTGCTTAGAGCGATTTCAATTTTAGATTATTTTTCAATATTGTCTGTGAAATTAACAGATTTTTTTTCTTCTTTTTTAATTAATAAAGTACTTAGGCCTATACATGCTTAATCTTTTATCGATGTCTCTCAACTATTTTATGCCCGTTTTCTAAAAAAAAAACAATAGACGATGTGCATTTTTATATTGCTTTATGTCTATGAATTTGCTTTAAAACTGAATTCGATTAAAGCGATTTTATTTTACGCGGTGTTTTCCGAGAATGAATTAACCTCGTTAAACCTTACGATACGTTGTTGTCTGTACAGTATCATGTTTGGTTTTTTTCACGTGGATGTCTCTCCTTAAAACATTCTATTTAAAAATATTAGTTTCATTTTACCCGTGTAGAAACAGGGACATTTTAACTTGTAGGTCAGACATTATTATGTATTACCCAACATACATAAATAAATTCAACGCGTCAACAAAAATTCCTAACTTAATTAAAATAATTCTTTATTTTTACTTCCTTTTTTTTTATATAAAATATAAAAAAAATATCAATTAATACTCGAGATCATAACAACCGTTGTTCGTTTGTTTTTTAAAAAAAAATCGCCAGCGAGAAAATGAAGGTAATGAGAATAATAATAGTTACCATTATATTAAAAAAATATAAAGTAAAATTGCGCGTTCGAAAAATTATTACACGCTCTATTTCTATCTGCATGTTCATGTTATAGAAACGCACAAAACTCTATTAATAAAAAGCAAAACGACAATTTCAAAAAGCATAAACTCATTTTCGTCCCGTTCAATCTAAATTACATTTCATTAAACTTGCTTCCGGTAAAACTTCACGTAGTAAATTTGGGGAAGGAGAGCTTTTAAAATGTTAAGCGAGCGTCGAATACCGTGCCACCGCACTGACAAATAAAATTGAAGAAAGAGAGAGAAAAAAAAAAACTTATTGAGGAAATTGAATAAACTTCTTCTTTTTTTTCGTCTTTCCCATTCCCACCTTTTCCATTCCGCGCTTACATCTCGAGTGTGAGTTTGTCATTCAGTTTCCGAGATTAAAAATACAACACGTGTAGTACGGGGTACACAAACATTTTAATATATTTGGCCGATAATAATAGAACCCAATTTAAGTGACAACAAAGACTCTTCCCGCCTCCCCCACCTCCCCCCGAAAAGAAATATGACTTGTCAATACAGTTCAATATGATCCCCGGTAAGAGAGAAGCAACCTTTTCTTCCGAGATAATGTCATCCACGCCGCGTTCTCTCTCTCTCTCTCTCTCTCTCTCTACTACATATAATATTATACGTGAGCGTATACCAAGTTACCATAGTTACCAACCGTGTTAGTCGTCTTGACAACCATCTTTATCAAATGGTGCATACTTTTCTCTCTCTCTCTCCCATCGGATTTATTTATACCGCAATATTTCATACGAGCTAATGCACGCTCCGTGCATTTTATACACTTTTGCGCTTGCACGTTGTTGTGTTTGCTAAGTTAGTTTGAAGGTTTATATCATTCGATACCACCCGCTAAGTAAATACAAATAAGTCGAGTTTAGACTGAATATATCCGTTTAGAAGTTACATATAAGACACTTTTTCGTATCTTTCTTAGAGAAGGGATCAGAAAAAAAACTATCTTCTCGATGAAATAAATCTGATGCGCCGGAACAAACTTTTCACCCGAGCTAATCATCTCGTCGTCGTCGAGAGAGCAATTCATCTCATTTAATTTTAAGCGCGGTGGAGTTTATTTAGATGCATGGCCAACCCCCCCCCCCCCCCACCACGTCTTGAATAAAATCAAGACAGTTTTATACAAATGCAAATTTAATTTTTTTATTTGCTCGCCTGAAATTTTAAACAGCTGAAAGAAGACGTTGCTCGTAATTTTCTTTCGACTAATTGGTTTTAAATTCACTCACTACGGGCCATCTTTAAAGTTTCGTGTTAATTGACTGAGTTGACTTAGCCGCACATCTTGCTCGAAAAGAACCTCAAAATGAAGTACTGTAAATTCTAATTTAAATGACAAATTTTTTTAAAAAATATTTCTCGTTTAATAAAAAAGTTGACATGTTCGCACCAAAATATCGCCAAAATAAATATTAAATATTATCGATAATAATCTCCAGTAGTGATATTTAAAATGTCTCTTAAAAAGATAAACAAACTGGTCTCTACAAGTCATTCACGTGATGACACTGCTCGCAAACAAAAACAAAAAATCTTAAAGCGTGTTGCGAGCAAAAAAAAAACAATTACGGAGAAAAATAAGGGGAAAACATCAAATAAACATTCAAGTTACTAGAAATAGCCATTTATAGTGGGAGCTAAGCTGTCAATATTTTTTTCCAAGAAATTCCAATAAAGTAAAAAAAAAAAAAAAAGAAAAAAGCTATTTCTGTTTTATTTCACGTCTTGCTTTATCGTTCAATAACATTCCCAAGAGCATTCAACGGCGGGAAAAAAAATAAACTAAGAATTAAATTAATAATAATAACAATGAGTTGCTGGTTTAAATCGACAAATTAAATGCGTCTATAAAATCAAAAAAAAAAAAAAAAAAAATTAATCAGCTAAATAACAATAAATAAATAAATAAAAAAATACTTCCGTTGCCATTGACATTGGAAATACGTACATATAAAAAAAAAAATTTGAAAACATCTACGTGATATACTAGCGCCATCGTATAATATAAATTTCCGTTGTAAAAAATTAAATTCAAGTCAAAACCTAAAAATAAAAATAAAACTGGCCAAATAAAAATCACCAGCAATTTTATTTTTAGATGAAGAAAAAAAAAATAAAATTGAAAAGAAACGTCGAAAGCAGCAAACTGCATGAAAAAGCATTCGATGTTGATGGACATTTGATTTATTGAATGGGTAGTAAGAGAAGGAAAAAAAAAAAGTTGCTCCATTCTACTAATAATATCAACGCGTTTTATGCAGTTTTGGTAGCACGCCAACGCTATCGAAAATCCAATTTATTACTCATTTAAACAGCTTTACGCGTGTAACTGTAATGTCAGAAAGCGAAGAAGTCATCTAAACTCCCTCCACATATCTTAATCACATCATTTCTCTATTTGGAAATGGCCAGAAGGATGCTTCTCATCGTTATACGAATCGTCACATTCACTTCACTCGCTAAATGACCGCGTTATAGAAAGAAAGGGTAGAAAAAAAAAAAAAGGATAATGCACTGCCTGCGTCAACTTCCGTTTGGTGATAAAACGTATTATTATGCACGCAAAGAAGTTGGTTAGAAAAATCGCTAATACAGTAGACTAAGCTTATAATAAAATCCGCTTAAATGTTCCCCCACGCGCTGCACGCCTTGCATACTTTTGAAGGGAGGGGAGTCGGTTATTATTCTCTCGCTCACTCGCCCCCACCTACACACAATTCCTATAGAAATAATCTATTATTCGCTCAACTTCGATTTAAATTGCTTTTACATTGCAGTTTCATGTTTACCTAATCTCCCTCTTGAGCAATACGTTAAGTCAGTTATATTTACAGTGACAGATTCCGACTAACTTAAAAGTCATTTACCATCAACAAACAGGAAAAAATACCAATGAAACTTAAACTCCAGAAGTTAAACTATAAAATTGCACTAAATCCCACGCTTTACACAGAGTAAGTATACCCAGTAGTCCACACAGTTGCAATGTCACAAACAGAATCATCACAAATTAAGGTAAACAATTGCTGTAGCCTACAATTTAAGTTAGCTGTTAAAAAAAAATAGTGATTGAATTACTGTTCAATTACCAAAATAATAATTGTAAGAATTTATAACATTCGGCTGACTAAATTTATATAAAAAATATTTGAAGATAATAATTTGAGATTACAAGTTTTTCCCCAGATACAGTAATTGAAAAACTAAATTTTCTGCCTACGTAATAAAAACGTATCTAAAGATTTTCTAAATTATCCCATAATGAAAATTGGACAAAAATATAATATAAGCCCACTTTATTTTTATTACTTCATTTTAATTGAGGTGCGGCTTTTTCGTTTGAAGAATATACTGTACACCCCCATTGAAAATAAAAGTAGCTGCACTATAATTTGAAAAAAAATATCGTGATAAGCTCAATCCTTTTGACATACAAGTTACATGCATACAATATTTCTTTCCTAAGTTTTTAAAAATAACCTTCCATTTTAAAACTAAACAAGAAACTTCCTGGACGAGAAATACGGCTTGTTAACATAATGTGCATTATTCGTAATAATTTTTAACATAACATTTAAAATGCTCGGTACAATTTCTAGCCGTAAAAAATTTAAATTTTGTAGTGTACATGTAATTCTTTTTTCCACTTTCAATCGGAAATTGTTGATGTCACATTTCAACCTCCTGCTAGATTTTTTTTTTAAAAAAACTCAACTTTATAAAAACGTAGATTTCTATACCGGTAAGCAAATCCATAAGCAAAAAAAAAGCATTTCTGGTAGCGGTGAAGTACATTTGAAAAATCTACTATACGTTTTACAAAAAAATAAATGGGTATACTTGATATCATTATTGTCAACCTTAAAGTTACTTTTTCAACAACAACAAAAAAATTAAATGTAGGCCTACAGTTACATTCGGATATTGTTCATGTTGTTGGAACAAATTTAAATAAAAACGATAGTTGGCTGTTAACAAAATAACACAAAAACTGTTATAGTCTACTGCAAAAGTATACGAAATTTGAAAAAATATTAAAAAAAAACCCATTTTTGGTCAAACAATACCGTATAAAGATAACCTCAATAATTATGTTACGCGAATGCGACGTAGCGTAATGAGATGGCAGATGATAACCAAGGTTATCACGAAAAAAACCTTGAAATGATAACAGCAACAATAGCAGACAAATTTCATAACAAGGCAGAGAGATAACGAACGAGTTGTTTGCATGTTCTCGGAAGACCATCAAAGTTGTCTGGATCGTTTACTGCCGGCAATAAATATTGTAAATAATTACGTTATATTTGAGTCAAAAATGACACAAACCCTCGTACTTAACATTTTGTATAATTAAAGATGCCAGATGCTCAGCGCGTTTAAACTTGAAACATTCCATTCGTAAATCTGCCTATCCACTTTTAATGCTAGTTTACTGTTTAACTATTGCATTATGCAAATAACTAAGAAAATGTACTACACCGTATTGTTTCTAGCTTCGCATTAAAAATGTTTATACAAAAAGATACCGGAATATTCAAACAATTACAAATCCGAACCTACTACCTAGAAATAGATTTACGATAACAATAATATTGGATTATTATTTTTTTGTAATAATTATTAACAGCTGCAATTTATCATTTCTATCATTCGTCTCCAATGTACAGTATGTGTTTCGCAGATCGCTGATATTTATTATGTTACTCGCTAAGTGCTAATTCGTCAACATGTCAACTTTTATTTCCAAAAAGAATAAATAAATAAAGAGGGGAGATATCGAGGGAATAAAGTTAGCGGGTATATGAATAGTAGTTTATTTACCGGTGAAAGGGTTATATCTGTCGGAATTAAAACATGCGTGGAATGGCAATAAAAATAACGATGGCTAGAGTAAATAAATGGCATCGAGTCTCTATTGAAATGGAGCGGAAATTTCAAACTTCTCAAATAGTGAAGTTTGCACAAGACTTTTTCTTTTTCCAAGTAAGAAAAAGAGGAACTCCGATCCCAATATGGAGCAAAACGTGGATTTTATAACCGTGTGAAACGCTCCACGTGTGAAGGTTTATTTATTCCTTCGTAACTGGCAGAAAGTTAAATTTATGTTACCTATTCTCTCTCCATATATAATATATATATATACAACAGTTGCAGAGTTATTCCTTTAAGAAAATGCATACACGAAATCGATTTCATACAGAAAATGCAATTCTCAGCTAAAGATACGCCATCCGTTACTTTTGTCACACTCATATCGCTTTTGGCTTTAGCATCATTTCGAATGGATGGGAGGAATAGGGAGGAGGAGGAAGACACCGTATATTATTATTATTATTTTTTTGTTGTTGTTGTTAGTTTTGTTTTCGCGCTGTGGATTTCTGTTGAAGAGCGTAGTCAAAGCCAGAATGACAACGACAGATTCAACAAAGCTTTGGGTAAAATAGAATGTAAAAAAAAAAAATTTTTTTTTATTTTTATATGTATACCGTATATATAAGCCGACATTTCTGTTATGATTCCGCTTTGTCTGTCCGCATTTATGTCGACGCCGAATATGCGTTTTTTTATTCCCCACGCAGCGCAATCTCATGAACAGAGTTCTACAACTTCGAAAAGTTTGAATTGAATCGAACGAAGTACATCTGCAATAATAACGCGAATCATTAACTGTAAATACAACCATTTCGATCGTCAACAAATTGAATTGAAAAAGTGTGAACTCAAAATAAAAACTTTTTGTGCAACATTTATGGCCAAATATCAAACTTAAAAAATGTAAACAAACGGGGAAAATAAATTAATGCACACTACAATAGCACGCGAATAATAATTATTTTCTCAGTTTTTATTTTTGAATGAGTTTTATTTCTTTCAAAAACAAAATGAAAATGTTATAAATTTTTTTGTACAATCTGTAGTGGAAAAAAATGTGTACCGTATATAAAAACAACTTTAAACTTTCACTTCCCCAAACAAAACACTTTGTTACTGAGACATGTTGTATCGCATACTGTACGTTAGAAATTAGGAGCCTTTTGTTCTATTGACATCCATTGTCAAAGCCGGTAAAAGTAAACCGAGTGTAAGATATATTTAGCGTCGAACATTTTCCACAAAAACACAGACAAAAAAAAAAAACATTTCTTAAAGAGATAAAACCGAAGTAACCGATTTTATTATTCGCAGATAAAAAAAAAAAGAAAAAAACTAAGTCGCTTTCAAGATTTTGATCTTTAAAGAAAAAACGGTCAGTTGGTCGGGTCAGTTAAAAAATTAGTAATTCAGTAGGAAAGCTAACCCGCTGAGAAAACAGTTTTTACTAAGAAAAAACAGTAAAGAAAAATCAATATTAGTTTTGAAAAAAATCGATACGCTCCATACGTCTGGGTGTATTTTTTTAAAAGTGTTTCTCACAAGTTCAACTTCTGATCTAAGTTAACTTGTATTTCCGAATTCTAATTTTCAACGAATATTGCTATCTCCGAACAGTCCGAGAATAATATGATAAATCGTCGGCGACGGTATAAACACTTGAATCGCTTAACGCCAGCCAATAGAGACGCAACAATAAGTCAAAATGTCGGTGGAAAGAAATAAAACATCATATCTTCCCCGTATTGACAACAGACATTAGAAAGGTCAAGATAAGGAGACTTCGACAATGTTATCATCTATCCATGCGCCATTTCCATTCATTCTTTTTTTTAAATAACTCGTTCGGAAATTTGTTATTCTGTAGAGTGTAGAGGAGAAAGAAATTGTTGAGTAAAAAATTTCGAGACTATAATCAATCACTCGGAGAGGGCTAAAAAAAAAAACTTCAAACGACGAACCTCCGCATGGAAGAAAAATCTATTTAAGCACTTACGTGTATTGGAATTACCGAATTAAAATCTCCAAAAATCCGAAAATTTAATTTTATGGTACACGTACTTCTGTCCATTCGAGAACAAAAAAAAAATCACATACCGTAATAAATGTTTGGTTACTGAATGTAGGCTACAGTACGACGTGTTCCGCATGCTTGTTTATTAGAATCATTCAAGAAACTAATTATTTATGTTAAAACTACAGTAAAAACATTGATTGCGATTCGTATTTACTGTTAACGTTGTTATGCAGTGGTTTGACGTTGTTAGTCATTTGATTCATTTAATTTAACCTTAAAACATTATCTCTGACCTAAATTTTTTTTTTAAAAAAAACCTAAAAATAAAATCTCCGCTAAATAGTAGATCTCCCTTAATAGGTTTAAAAATCATAAAACTTTAAGAAAGAGAAGAAAAAAAAAATTGATCCGATACTTTCGCTTAGAAAAAAAAAATAATAAATTGCTCGCACGTCGGAAAAGTATAAACTAATTTAAGTCGAGAAGTTCTATAACGTTTCATTAATAATACAAGCATTTGAAACCCAAAAACTGTAAAATTCCAGGTAAAACAAACGCAAGGTCATGTTAGAAAGGCAAGTCCATTTAATTGAAGACGCCGCGCGTGGAATCGATAGCGTCTATCCATAATAATATTGACCCAGATTATTTACGAGAAAAGATGAGGGGAGAGAAAGAAAGAAAAATCGCGTCTTCATCTGGTTCAAGAAGTGATTTATACTACAAGTTCGATTACTTAAAGAGGATTAACGGTGAAGTACCCTACTTTTGGAAAAAGCTCTATACCCTGGCATCATGGGGATAGATACAGTACGTACGCTGCGGATACTTTCAACCGGGTTTAGACGACAAAAGAAAAGTCTATATTTATGCTTCGTTCGAGAATATCACACCGTCGTCGATATTTTTATCGAGATAAAAAAAAGAAGCGTAAACTTGAACTATAAAAATATAACACCGTTAGAATAAAAAAAATATGTACAATATGAAAGAAAAATTGTACACTACCCTATATATTGGAAACTTTTTTTTCGCGAGACAAATAAAATTGTAATAAATTATATAAAAAAAAACTAATTTAAATTGATTATTAAATAAATTTTAAAAAAATTTCTTTCGTCTTTTTTTCACCCCATTTTTTGAAAATTTATATTTGCTTAGAAAAAATATTTAAAGAGTTCCTTAATTTTAATATAATAATTCTACCGGTACTGTACTTGCAAAAATTTATAAAGGGATATAAAAAAAATGCTATGTAAATAACGTAATAATCATTACCCTAAGGTGCATTAAATGTTAAGCATTCTTAGAAAGCGAAAGATATTCAAAATTGAAATGTCAAATGCTACGCCAGCTCGCAATTATTATTATTATTCTTATCTTCTCAATAAATGGATATACGTTTTCTCAGAAATTTCATTCGATCTATCATTAAAAACAATTCCGACGAAAATGCAAACAACATCTGCACTTGTACTCGTAGTATCGCCAAAGTTATAATATTTTTAATCAAACTTTTATTAGAATTTTTGGGCAACTAAATAATATCAATAAAAAAAATATATATATAATATGATAATACAACGGCGCACATTTTTTTCTTCTTTTTAATTATTACGCGATAGATGTTTTGAAAACTTGCGCTTGTTTATTAAATTTGAGAAAAGATCAAAGTGAATTATTATTGCAGTCGGTCGCTTATGACGTACCGTACGAGAAGCTTAAAATGTTTGCAGGTGAAATTGCCAAATGTAATTTAAAAAGTTTTCGAATGACAGCTGAAAATTAAAATTGGCAACCGGAACATGAAATTGACGACTAAGCCTTATATAATAATACAGTATTATAAACGCGGCATATAAAAAAATAACGCATCTTTTTAATAGCGGCGCATTCGAGATCATTTAAATGCATCAGATTATGACTAAATAAACATTAGATAATAATATTTTCAGAACTCATGTAAAAATTATTTAAATTAAAAAAATTCGTTATTAAAAAAACTCATTAAAATAAGTCATTGTTCATAAAACCTCATTTGGTATCTGAATTATTATATCAAAGAAAAAATTCGGCTGCATATAATTTATATATTTCATATGCTCAAAATAATAATAAAAAAAAAATTTATGATTCAAATAAAAACCTATAATGAAAGTTCTTTCAAATAAATATTTCATATATAACATAATGTATAGCATTGATATAAAAAAAAATCAACGTTTCTTATAGATTAAGACCTAAAGCAGTATTTTAGATGGCTGAATGATCGTTCGAATAAAAAAAATATATCTTTTTGCAAAAAAAAAAAAAAAAATGAAATGCAAATTCAATTCCATTCCTTTAAATGCATAAAAAAATGTATATTGCTCAATAAAAATACGTGGAATAATGGAAAATTTGAAAATTGAAACATATTGCGATGCACATTCCTTCTTTTTTTTCTTCATTCCGCACAGATTATTGGCAACGAAAAAAAAAATAAAAAAAATCTACCTTCAATATAAAACATCTATAAAGTCTCCAGCATCACCGAAATTATCTAGTAATTTGTTTGCGAGTAAAAATCCGTCAATTTTCTTTACATTTTGTGTGAATATTGCCAAGAAAATGTCAGATTGACAGCATTTTAAGACATCACAGTAAGTTACCATCTTCTTGTCAGGCAATTGAATAGAAACAAAAGTTGAATACAACCGGCTTCCCCCCCCCCTTTCCTTTTTTATTCGCCACTCTCGACAAGCTCAAAACATGTCGGCTTTAATGTTTCGAAATGAAAGAAGAAAAAAAATTGTATAGCCGGAAAGCAAGTGACGTAGTTGAAAGAAAAAATAAAACCGTGTGATTGATTGCTATCAATTTGCATGGCGTACTTTGTAACCCTACACAAGAAACATCGCACATTACCGTGCAAAAACCCCTTTCTTTTATTCTTTTTTATTTCTCAACCACACAATATCAATTGGTTTGCCCCAGGTTTCTACTTACTCCATGTAAGCTACAGTATTTGCCCCATAACTAAACAAAATTCAATAGACAAAACTTGAAAATGTATTCCGCTAGATACACGTATTTCGCCGTCAACGAGTACAATTCTTTTCCCTCGACTAACACGGTACTCGCATAGTCTTTAAGACGTCATGTACGACAAAAATTCAAAAGGAATTAAATAAACAATAAAATTTGCTCGTTGTTTTAAGAGTTTTATTTTTCAGAATTCATCAATGAGAAATAAAACAGAAAAACAACAATTACATGCGGTTCGCGAAAATGCAATAACGCTCAACAAATAACTTCCAAATAAATACAATTTCAACTCAAAAGTATCGATTTTCCTTTTAATATCCAGAAGGAAAAAAATAGTCCTGGAATTTCAGAGGTAAAAATAGCAGGTAAAAAAAACAGTAATGCTATGCTGAATTTCGAAAACCAAAAACCTCAACAAAAAATCATTACATGTATATGCAGTTGACTCAGGACGTAATAAAACCAAAATAAAATTTTAATATGATACAGTATAAAGTTTAAGCAATGCTTGTAGTCTCCATTTTCCCCGGTTTGAAGGAAGAAAAAAAAAACTAGCGGGGATGCCCTTATGCCATCTATTGACATTCAGACGCGCGTGAAACATCAAACGCAATTTATCTCGAATTTTGAACCGGTAAAAAAAAAAATAATAATAGAAAAGGACCGCGGGCTGTGAATCGCTAGGTAACTCAATATAAATGTTGACTGTAAAGCAAACTGAGATGGCGAAGCAGCGAACATTGTTCTTTCTGTTTCAAAAAAAAAAAAAATGAAAACCTAAAAAAAAAAAAAAAAACTGTTTGTTGTTTCGGTGACAAATTGCGCGTCCGACGACACGCATCTACGGAGCATAAGATACACACACACAGGCACCAGCTGAATGTATCCAGTATAATATTTCGTTGATGGGTATTACTCGCTCGCGTAGATTCTAATACACGTTGTATGACAAAAAAAAAGTTGAAAGCTAAATCACGCGTCTTCTTTAAACTCGTAACCGCATGTCATCATAGTTGACATCTTCAAAGTAGCTGAGTACCCAACCAACAAATACAAAGCTTTCGGTTGAAAAGAGAATTATGATAGCTGCGGTTTACAAAACATTAATAATTTTATTATATAATGACTACTACTGCTGCTTACGATGTTTTCGTTTATATATATATAAAAAAAAATAAGAGATTTATACTGTTTTTATTAAGACGAAGAAAAAAATTCAAGAAAGAATATGACGTGTAGTTTCAATTGCATTGAGCCTTATCTCCCCAAGTTGATTATTTTTTAAATATTTGCTATCGATTAAAGATGTTTTTCATCATCATGGACGACTAAACTTGTAGAGCATTAGAAAAAATAAAAGAAACCTTAATCCTACCACGAAGATACTCTCGAGATTTTTAAAACAAATATTTATCAATTATATTATAGATGAAAGAGAAAAATTGCAGTACATGTACATGTAGTTGAAATTTTGTTAAGACCTGAGATTTAGAATTATCAACATTATTTTTTAAAAGAAATCACGTACTGCATGTCCCAAAAGGTATTTTAAAATACAGTATCTTGATTTTCAAAAACACTTTATGTAAATATCGACGTTTAATAATATTAAAACGAGCTAAATCAGATTAAAATTAAAAAAAAAAAAAAAAAAATACTAAATTAATATCGCGCAATTTTCTTTGGAATAAAAAAATCCAGAGCTAAATAGATAATCCACGCTAAATATTACATTTGGTTATTAATAATATTTTTAATTTATTTATTTTATTTTTTAAGTAATTAATATATTTTTCTCCTATACAGAAAAAAAAAAGTACAGGTATGTACTTGTAAATTGTGTACATGTATTTTAAAAAATTTTAATTAAGAAAAATAATTACGTAAAATACACATTTACCACATTATACTGGTGAATAATTAAAATATTTTAATTTTAATAATGCAAAAAACAATTACCGCATAACTTACAGCGCAAAAAAAAATGTAACTAAAATCCTCGTAATTTTTTTTAAAAAAAAGTTCGTTATCTCAATTACAGTAAAAACCGTTTATAGTGCGACCGCTTAAAGTGCGAAACCGCCTGTAGTGCGATTTTTCCCTGGTCCCTTGAACAACTTCATTGGAACATGTGTTAAAAAAACCCTTATATAGTGCGCCCGCTTATAGTGCGAAACCGCGTTAGTGCGACCATGTT